>JAXIVJ010011924.1:10000-41925 GCA_036785665.1 Chirona hameri | reverse complement strand
TGGGACCAAAATTAAAAAGGATTCAAGCGTGTGAACCATTAAGAACTCATGTTCCAGGAGAAATCGATCGCAATTCTTATATCTCTACAGCCAATACGTACCCCTGGTACAGTCGTCCATATTACACAGTAAGAAATGATATCTGCAATGATTAGTCTTAAAATTTTCCCCATGTACCTCCCTTTAATAAATCCGGCTTGATTTCATGTACTAGTTTTACTAATAACTTCCCGCTAATCTAATCGCTATGACCTTGTGCAAGTATTTATAATAATCACGTCCAAAACAAACAAACTCGGTCGCTTTGTTTTTCAACATTCTCTGATCGCCTTTCTTAGGAATCAGAGTAAGAATCCCCCTTCTGTGTGTAATGAACAACTCCTTTCTGTCCCTCGCATCGTTAAAATACGTCTACAATAATTGCGCCCAGTTTCTGCCCAAAAGAAAGAGAGATGAAACTCAGCCGAGAATCCTGATACTCCTGCTGCCTTATTACGTGCCATTTTTGCGAGAGCAATTCGACATATCGTCCTTAGTAACTGGCCCTTCACATCTAATCTCTCCTCTTCAGAAAGGCGGGGGTCTTTTTTTATTGGGGTATTAGGGGCGCTCCAGACAACGAAGGTCACATGGCGCCCATAAAGGCGGGGGTCATTGTCATCTAACGCAAACGTAGCATAATCAGCGAAACTCAGTGCTGTGAGGCATATAATGAACGATAATGTTTCACACATTCATTTAGTAATCGCAGAGTTGCCACGAATAACGTTACCATCTTCCGCTTTTAATGCTGATATGTTAGCTTCGGTACTGCGTTTATTTGCTAACCTCAGAAAACACTTGGTGGATTTTTCGCCCTCTTCTATCCACTTTGCTTGCGTTGCAAATCATAGCAAATTTACCGCGATTAACTTTATCATGATCAAGTTTATTTTTCGCCCCTCTCGTATTCACCCACCAAAGCACCAGAAGGATTCTCAGCCCAACTCTGCCACCAAATAATTTACTTTAATCATATAATTCATTTTCCTCTAATCTCTTTTCTCTAGATATGGCCTTACTTTTCTTTATTGCTATAAACCCTTATATTACTCCAGTAGCATTTCCACTTCCACGCCTTTTTTAATGTCACCTGCGTAGGTAACCCTGACCCTGCTTTAACGTCTGCAATATTCCTGTCTCACTGATCCCACAAAAGCCTCACAATTGAGTAACTCATTATTGAAACGCCAAAATTCCGTGTCCACGTTTTCCGTACTAAAGTCAGCGTATACGCTGATAAAATTGTGGTTCACTCAAGATCCCCAGCGTCTATCCGCTTCGTACCACCTCATTAGTAAATACAACCGTTGCTGACAAATATGAAAATCAATCCGTGATTGCTGTAGGTGTCGTCTCTGCGCCACGTATATCTTCTGGTCGTGGGATGTTGCATTCTCCAAACATCTACCAATTCAAATTCATCTAGAATGTACCGCAAACTTTTTGGCGGATCTGGTATTGCTATACTCTGCCTGATCACTGTCAAGTGCTCCAAAGCTTTATATTGAACATCAACCTCGCTGCAAACGTGCGACGATTTTGAGTGAGCTAATAATATGTTCCCTTACCAAATCTAAAAATTCACATTTCTTTCTCTGATCATTCACTGCGGGGGCGTACACTGACAAAAAAAGCAGGCGGCCTGACTCGCTACCCACTTCTAAACAAACTAACCCGGCCGTCATTATCTGAATATACTTCAGTAACTCTGTTTGGGTATCCTGAAGGGAACATTATCCCGCAACGCCTGCCTGTGCAGTATCTGATCCATGCGCGAACACTATGTGCCCTCCCCACTCGGATCTCAAACGTGTCCGATCTCTGGGCGTGAATGTGTTTCCTGTAACATGACAATACTATGTTGATACGATGTGTGGAGGTGCCTAAACACGGACCAGACGTTAACCGAGTTCCCTCAGCCCCCTGACGTTAACGATACTACAGATACAACTCTCCATGCTACTCATCCTTACTCCACCTACTAGTTGCAATAGTGCGTAAGCACACTGAATGATATTGGCGGCGACGGCGGCAGCTTTGCGATATATGAGAACTCATTAGCGCTAACCGGCCCCGCGGCAGTAACATCGAGTCGTATATACCCGATATACGTGATACCCGCCAGCGTGGCTGGCGGGTAGATCAGCAATGCTTCGATTCCTATTTGTCCCTCGTGGTCCTGTAAGTTTTAATTACCGCATACGTTGCCTACATGTACGCCTTCCTCCCCTCCCCCACCCCACCCTCTTCCCCTAAAACGCGACCATGACCTTGTCATACTGCCAACCAAAACACGCAGACCGTATCGCGCCGGACGGCGGGCCGGATACAAACATTAACAAAAAGGACTCTCTTACATCGCGGTGCATTGTGCAGTTTTCAACAACTGATAATAATGTACTATCATTAATGCCCCCATCATCAAATTGCTAACAACACAGCGACAATTCGGACAGTCAAAAAATCACCAGAGGCCAGCGTGAACACACAGTTCTCACAGAGCGCTCAACTCAAGGGCCGTGTCATGTTCAGGGTACAGGTTATACTGAGGAGGGACTAGTGAGGGAGGACTGAGGAGTGACTGGTGAGGGAGGACTGGAGGGAGTGACTAGTGAGGGAGGACTGATGAGTGACCTAGTGAGGGGAGGGACTGAGGAGTGACTAAGATGGAGGAGGAGACCTGGAGGGAGTGATTAGTGAGGGAGGGACTGAGGAGTGACTATAGTGAGGTAGACTGAGAGTGACTAGTGAGGGAGGGACTGAGGAGTGACTAGTGAGGGAGGACTGAGGGAGTTGACTAGTGAGGGATGACTGAGGAGTGAACTAGGAGAGGAGGGACTAAGGAGTGACTAGTGAAGGAGGACTGAGGAAGAGCTTACTTGAGGTCTTGGGCGTCCTCCTCAGCGTTGAAGTCCTCATACGAAGAAACGAGTTGGAGAGAGTACTGCAACACAGATATACAGATCAGAACGGTGGCAGAGTACTGCAACACAGATATACAGATCAGACGGTGGCAGAGTACTGCAACACAGATATACAGATTAGAACGGTGGCAGAGTACTGCAACACCGAGATACAGATCATAACGGTGCAGAGTACTGCAACACAGATATACAGATCAGAACGGTGGCAGAGTACTGCAACACAGAGATTACAGATCAGACGTGCAGAGTACTGAACACATATATACAGATCAGACGGTGGCAGAGTACCTGCAACACAGAGATACAGAATCAGGAACGGTGGCAGAGTACTGCAACACAGAGATAACAGATCAGAACGGTGGCAGAGTACCTGACAACACAGACATACGAAGATCAACGGCAGAGTACTGCAACACATGAGATACAGATCAGAACGGTGGCAGAGTACTGCAACACAGAGATACAGATCAGAACGGTTGGCAGAGTACTCTGCAACACAGAGATACAGATCAGAACGGTGGCAGAGTACTGCCAACACAGAGAATACAGATCAGACGGTGGCAGAGTACTGCAACACAGAGATACAGATCAGAACGGTGGCAGAGTACCTGCAACACAGAGTATACAGATCAGAACGGTGACAGATACTGCACACAGATATACAGATCAGAACGGGTGGCATAGTAACTGCAACACATCATAACATACTAGCAAACGGTGACAGAGTACTGCAACACAGAGATACAGAATCAGAACGGTGGCAGAGTACTGCAACACAGATATAACAGATCAGAACGGTGGCAGAGTACTGCAACACAGATATACAGATCAGAACGGTGGGAGAGTACTGCAACACAGAGATACAGATCAGAACGGTGGCAGAGTACTGCAACACAGAGATACAGATCAGAACGGTGGCAGAGTATCTGCAACACAGAGATACAGATCAGAACGGTGGCAGAGTACTGCAACACAGAGATACAGATCAGAACGGTGTGGCAGAGTAACTGCAACACAGATACAGATCAAACGGTGGGAGAGTACTGCAACAAGAGATACAGATCAGAACGGTGGCAGAGTACTTGCTACACACAGAGATACAGATCAGAACGGTGGGCAGAGTACTGCAACACAAGAGATACAGATCAGAACGGTGGCAGAGTACTGCAACACAGATATACAGATCAGAACGGTGGCAGAGTACTGCAACACAGAGATACAGATCAGAACGGTGGCAGAGTACTGCAACACAGAGATACAGATCAGAACGGTGGCAGAGTACTGCAACACAGAGATACAGATCAGAACGGTGGCAGAGTACCGCAACACAGAAGGATTCAGATCAGAACGGTAGGGCAGAGTACTGCAACCACAGATATACAGATCAGAACGGTGGCAGAGTACTGCAAACACAGAGATTACAGATCAGAACGGTGGCAGAGTACTGCAACACAGAGATACAGATCAGTAACGGTGGGGTGGCAGAGTACTGCAACACAGATATAACAGATTAGAACGGTGGCAGAGTACTGCAACACAAAGATACAGATCAGAACGGTGGGCAGAGTACTGCAACACAGAGATACAGATTAGATAAGACAGGGATAGAACCATTGCTCTAAAACGGAACAGAACTCATCAGAAATACGAGTACCGTAGTACTAAAAAGGAAACTCAGGACGACCAGACGCACCAAAAAGCAGGCCTCGAGGAGAGACCTCAACAAGTATTGTATTAACAACAAGTATAAGTACTAAGTATTTAAATCGAAGGAAGCTGGACCCCTGCTATGTCTTGCTCCGACTCAGCCTGAATCTCCCCGACTCATGGTCACTGCTGAGTTATCGACTCTTGACTCGACTCATGACCCATTGTAAGTAATTTCCTTATAACTTCACTAACCTTCCTATCGTAGTTAATTCCAGGCAGCGCATGAACGGTGTGCAAATCATACCACCACTGTGAATCCAGTGCTGACTTGGTGATGACTTAGTAGTGTATGGACATCATCACCGTCACTGACTGACTGTGCCGGCTGCCGGCGAGACTGGTCTGGACCGTTAGCTCTGGTCAGGAGCCTCTGGTCTGGTACAGTGCCTACCTGGTGCCAGGTTTCAGAAGCCAGACTTCAAAGGAAATGCCCCAACGGATGAGATTATGGCCACTCTTGCCAGACCGACCGGACCGGATGTAACTAGCGAGTAGTAGTCCAACCACATCCTCTGGGGGCCAGGGATCCAGACGGAATGCCGTCTACTCATATTACGCAATGTCTTTGCGGATTTCCCCGACGATTCTGTGCATATTCTCCCTCTCTCACTACGTAACACTTTGTTTCGCGTTTCTGCGTCGTGACCCACAATAAATAACAGTAACATCCGGTAGACTTGGATGTTGGATGCGAACTTCTGTGGGCTGTGTCGGGATCTTGTGGAAATTTTGCATCTCCACAGCTGACACTGTTGTCATCGAGCGGCGTGGCAGGCCGGGCCGGGCCATGGCAAGTGAATAAGAAGCATGACCGGATCCGGGCAGACGGCCAGGGGTCCGTACGTCGGATCGCTCTTACAGAACTTCAATTCAAGCATCCGCGGGAGCCTCAATTCAGCATCCGCGGAGTCTCAATTCAGCATCTAGTGTCAGCACCCAGGGACCTCAATTTGGTATCCAGGGACCTCAATTGCAGCATTCAGTGACATCAATTTAGCACCCAGGGACCTCAATTCAGCATCCAAGGACTTCAATTCATCTAGGAACCTCAAAATTCACAGCCTCCAGGTACCTCAATCCCAGCATCCAGGGACCTCATTTCTAGCATCCAGGGGCCTCAATTCAGCAATCCAGTGACCTCAATAATCAGCATTCAGGGGCATCAATCCAGCATCCAGAGCGAAGCAGAGCTACAGCAGATACCGGATTTGGTCCGGTGTAACTAGGGACTTACGGGTTACGGCCATATACTGAACGGACATACAATATATCACTGGAAGATTTCGGGTAGAAGGAGAAAGAGGCCCGCCCTAGTCTCAGGGGAAACAAACGGGTTGTTGGGACCGGCGTGTTCGTAGACATTTCGGGAGTGCGATAGAGGGCATGTTTATAAACAGAGATAACAAACCAACCCCCAAGCATGGCCACGCGGAGCCAAGGCGGACTGGGGAGTCATGAGTCAAACGACGTAAGTGAGTCGGTGAGTCATGCCGCCGACTCTGGGTACAGACGGGCGCGGTAGGTGGGGTGAGTGAAGGTTCATGACGGGACGGACGCAAGTGACTGAGCTAGAGAGTCAGAGGAAGGGTGAGTGAGTGAAGGCCATGACGAGGCACGGACGCAGTGACTGAGCTAGAGAGTCAGCGGAAGGGTGGAGGGTGACGGACACGGGTGGGGCGCACTAATGAATGAGGGCGGATGAGACGCCACGCGAGACGACGAGTGGCATGAACGCCACGCGGGGACGACGTGGCATTGGCGCCACGCGAGACGACGTGGCATGGGCGCCACGCGAGACGACGTGGCATGGGCGCCACGCGAGACGACGTGGCCTGGGCGCCACGCGAGACGACGTGGCCTGGACGCCACGCGGGGACGGCGTGGCATTGGCGCCACGCGAGGACGACGTGGCATGGGCACCACGCGAGGCTGTGTCTGTGACCGTGGTATCTAGCCCCTTTCGCTGATCGTCCTGATGCTGTTGGGCCACCACTCATGGATTTCCATGATCTGTTGTTGATCCATGATACTTGTAGGTTGGTTATCTCTGTGTGCAGGGATTGTGCGGACACTGCAGGGAGGTCGTGGAACTTTCCCGCTCGAAGTGAGGTCAAAAACGAATCAGGCATCGCAAAGGATGAAACGTACAGACAAGCCCAATGCCCACCCACTGCCCCTGCTGCCAATTCCAAACTCATCAGTCTCCTGGCACCTCAATTCAGCATCCGAGGACCCTCATTTCAAGCATCCAAGGAGCCTCAATTCCAGCATCCAGGGACCACAATTAAAGCATCCAGGGACCTCAATAATCAGCATTCAGGGGACCTCAATTTCAGCATCCAGGGACCTCAATAATCAGCATTCAGGGACCTCAATTCAGCATTCAGGAACTTCAAATCAGATCCAAGGACCTCAATTAAGCACTCCGGGACCTCAATTCAGCATACCAGGGACCTCAATTCAGCATCCAAGGAACCTCATTTCAGCATCCAAGGACCCTCAAATCAGCATCCAGGGACCTCAATTCAGCATCCAGGGACACCTCAATTAAGCATCTAGGGACCTCAATAATCAGCATTCAGGGACCCTCAATTCAGCATCTAGGGAGCTCAATAATCAGCATCCAGGACCTCAATTAAGCACCTCAGAGGACCTCAATTCAGCATCCAGGACCTCAATTCAGTTGCTGGGGGTCTCAGTGTGGTTTGGCTCATTAGCGCAGACGGGATTGAACCACTCAGCTCCCCCGGCAGAATACCAATAGGGTTGGGGACAATTTGTAAGGTACCCATTTTTGTCCCCCAACCCCAATTGGGGTTGGAGACAGGTATGTGTTTTTGTTTTACCCATTAACAAATTCAGCGTATTTTTCTCGATTTTTCGATATACATTCTCAGACATCTTAGACTGCCTCTCCGTCCTAAAACTTCCTCTTAACTTGTCATTACTTTTTAAAGCATTCTTGATTTTGTTTGGTGACGTGTCACGACACTCGTAGATTTGGTGACGGCACTTTTGATTTTCCCCTACATGGTCGTGACGTCACAACTACAAAGGGCATGAGCTTAAAGGAAATAGTTCACCTTCAACATGGGTTTTGAACTGAAATAGCAGTTTTGTAGCCCGTGTTGGAATATCTCTCATCCTGAAACTTTTCTTGGCTGAAAAAGACTCCAGCCGAAGATATTTGACTTTTTGTGCGAAGGAATAACGGCGCATATATGATGTACCGTACCCGTCTGAAAGTGCCAGCACTGCCATGGAGCATTGCGCAGACCAATAACGCACACCATATAAATCTATAATTTACAACCTTCTGTCTGAATTAGTGCGATGTAGGACCATTTTTAAAAAAGAAAAAAAGAAACTATTAAAAAATATAATAAAAATCGTGTTCTGAAAAAAAAAATCCGAAGGTGAACTATTTCCTTTAAAGGGACAATCCCACCTTCCAAAAGTTTGTAAAATGTACGCCACTTGTGGTGCATAAATATGAAGTAATTGCTGCCAAAACAACACTGATTGACATTTTGTTTCTCGCAAACAAGTGCTCCAATTTCATAAAAAAGTTCAGCTTTAATATTTGGGTTGATGACGTCATATTGAACTCTAGATAGCTATACAGAAATCCTTTACGCTGCCAAAGTATGGCAACAAATGATTTCGAGACAATTTTTAGCGCTTTGAATACAAAACAACCAATTACCCAAACCATTTGAAGCACGCAAGAAATATCTCCACAATCTAACCTAAAACAAGTTCGAACTATCATCACCATTTGGTAAAGAGAGGTGACGTCATCGGCATTATAGACCCCCTATTCAAATGCACGTGGGGTTTATTCGTTACAATTGTCAAGACCAAGCTCGAATTTCTTTGTTGATTAGACCCTATGTGGTTGTTTTTAACTGCAACCCTACTTAATTGCAATGCAAATCCAACAACATGGCTATCTCAACTAAAAGAACTAATGTTAAGGTGGGAGTGTCCCTTTAATTGTTTTAGTTTTTAATATTTTTTTTTTTTTAGTTCATTTCGCATTCTTCTTATATAATACAAAAAAAAATGGTAACATTATGAAAAATTCTTCCTTTTTATGAACCCAAAAAATGGGTACCTTACAAAATTGTCCCCAACACCCATTGGTATCTTACCGGGAGAAAGCTGAGTGGTTTCAATCCCGCCTGCGCTAAATGAGCGAAACCACACCCGAGAACCCAGCAACTGATCCAACTATAATCCCCCCTTCGTGTTTTTCTCCCACATCTGTTACATCCAAGTGTCACTCACGTCTGAAGTGTCACTCTTCATGTGGAGTGAACACCTGTTGAGTGAGTTTGTTCAGCGTCGCTATTTGCCGCCCTACCACCGCCGACCGACCGACCGACCGACCGACCGACCGACAGGCCCGACCACCTGCTCGCCCTGGCCCGCCCGAGCGTCGGTGGTGGTGGCGGCGGGCAGGCAGCGATAGAGCGGGCGGCAGCCAGCAGCGGGGACGATAGCTACTAGGGGGGAGCTGCCAAGGTTAAGGCCAGAGGGGCGGGTGTCCCTGTGTGGAGCCTCTCACAGGCCGGCGGGCTCGGTCCTGTTTACAGGGTATCCGCCCGCCTCTCTCACACTCACATCCGCGCAGCCCGACCCTCCCGGCAGGAGCGGGACACCATTGATGCCCAGAGCGGGGTGTGTGTAAAAGGTTCGGATGCGGGGCTGGCAATGAAGTGAGTGGAGGGGCGGCGGTCGGCGCCTGAGGTGTTTGGAGAGCAGAGACGGACACTGGTCAGCAGAGTAACAGCCTCCCGAGTTTTCGCTTGAAGCTATGCCTCGTTAGGTAGCGGCCTGGTGTCCATGAACTTGAGTCCAAACAGGAAAAGGGTACTTTTTCCATTGCTGTTCAAAATTCGGCAAGGCGCTGTGAAGTTGCAAGTGATACATTCACCGCAGAGTGAAAGTGTTAAATAGGCCCCTCTCCATATTGCATTGCTTCACGAGCCTTCACGGATCACTGGAACCCTACTTCCACTACGACCATCAGCGATGTACCAATGCTGGCTTACAGGCGACTTGCCCCTCCCCAACTCCCCTCACCAACTCCACTCCCCATCCAGTCGAGTCACAAAGATCCCGGCTCTGCGGGGCTGACAGTCATCAATCTGTCACTTCCCAGGTGACTGTCAACCATCTTCCAGCTCCATGACGTCACCCCAGCTGGCCATCCCGGCATTCACTACTAAAACTCCCCTCACCCACCACCCACGTCCACTTCATCATATCAACTCACAATACACTCACTCTTGACTCACTCACCATCACGAAGCTCCACGAACATTCACTCACTCACTCACTCATCTTACACGTCACGCACTAAAATACTCCACTCACCACTCACTCACTCACTCACGCACTCACGCACTCACACGCACCACTAAACTTCACATCAGGCACTCCACGCACACACGCATACTCACGTTCACCCACACACGACATCACACACTCACTCACGCACTCACGCACTCTCACTCACACTCCAACATACCTCACTCTTCACTACGCACTCACACTCTCACTCCTCAGTCTCACACTACACTCTCACTCTCACTCTCACTCAGCCAAACCTCTCCACTCTCTCTCTCGACTCTCACGCTCACTCTCACTCTCACTCTCACTCTCACTCTCACCTCACTCTCACTCACACTCACACTCTCAACTACTCACTCTCACCATCCTCACCTCTCTCACACTCACTCCACTCTACATCAACTCCTCTCACTCTCTCACTACCTCTGCTCCTCTCCCCTCTCCTCATTTCTCCTCAATCACTCCACCCTCACCCATCACTCTCTCTCTCTCTCTCACTCTCCTCACTCTCTCTCTCTCTCACAACACATCTCCTCTCTCGCTCTCATCTCTCTCTCTCTCTCTCTCCTCTCTCTCTCTCTCTCTCTCCTCATCTCTCTCTTTTCTCTCACTCTCTCTCTCTCTCTCTCTCTCTCTCTCTCTCTCTCTCTCTTCTCCTCCTCTCCCCTCTCCCTCTCCTCTCTCTTCCCTCATCCCCTCTCCTCTCCTCTCCCTCTCCCTTCTCTCTCTCTCTCTTCTCTCTCTTCTCTCTCACCTCTCTCTCTCTCCTCTCTGCTCTCGTCGTCTCTCTCTCTCTCTCTCTGCTCTCCTCTCTCTCTCGCTCTCTCTTCTCTCTTTCTCTCTCTCTCTCCACTCCATCTCCCTCTCCTCTCCCTCCCCTCCCTCTCTACATCTCTCCCTCTCCCCTCTCTACATCTCCCTCTCCCTCTCCCTCTTCCTCTTCCTCTTCTTCCTCTTCCTCTTCCTCTTCCTCTCCTCTCCCTCTCCCTCTCCCCTCCCTGGCTGTTTTTTGCGGTCTCGGGCGGTGCGGATCATGAGGTCAGTGTCCGCCGCCGTGCGGGAATAACGGAATCTGGCGGGGGCGGGGGCGGGGGCGGGGGCGACCACGCACGCTCAGGCGTGGCGGAGGCGGCGGCGAGCCAGAGAGTCACCAATGTCCCGTGTGGCCGGCTGACACCAAGAGAGTGACGAGCAACGCTCATACGCTGTGCTGGCCAGGAAGGAAGGTAGGAAGGAAGCATCCAACCTGCCAGACATCCGGTGCAGATGGATCTGAAAAACGGATCCCCGGATTCGAACCGTAGAATCTAGATCTCGGATCCTTTGAGATTCCTATGCCATACCTATGAATTCGACGAGGGATCTACTGTATACCAGGATCCGAAATGATAACTCAGATGTGTTGTCCAGGGATCCAACGCGATCCTAGATTCGCCTCCCAAAATTATACCGAGAGATCCACCGGATCCAATATCCGATCCATATCGGCACGAGTGTGAACTTATCACCAGTTCTCTCAACACGCAAGCAAACTTCCCTGAGTCAATAGTTCATACAATACCTAATTCTTCTGGCGATAAGACAGTCACATTATCTGTTCCCCAGCGAATAAAAAAGGATTCAAGTAGATAATGTATAGTCTAACAATGAGCCGCGATTGAAGGACGCCGGATGTGACGAGCGATAATTTATGTACCGGACCAGGTCCTGTCCATTCTAAGCCGGTTTTTGTCGGTACGGAAACTGGCTCGTTGGCTCGTTGGCGAGGTCTGAAGATATCAGCCGTGCAGCGAGTGGCTGTTCCGTCAGCTACGATAAGGCTACGATAAGGCTACGATCAGGCTACGATCAGGCTACGATAAGGCTACGATCAGGCTACGATAAGGCTACGATCAGGCTACGATAAGGCAGCGATAATAGGCAGGTATGGAGCTTCTGTGCAGCCAGTTATTATGGTGTTGGCTGCATAGCTGGTATACAGCCGGTATAGGAGACGGGAGGGTTGACATATGTGTGGTGTGAGGGTGGGGCAACCTCAGGATACGAGATGAGGAATGGGAGAGGGGTGGTTGGCTCAGGACACACATCGGGAGATAGCAGGGGTGGGATCTGTTTTCTGTGCCGCCGCTCGGGGTTCGATTCCCCGGACAGGTCCCTATAGGAGGTGCTGATTCCCCAGACAGGTCCCTATAGGAGGTGTCGATTCCCCGGACAGGTCCCTATAGGAGGTGCCGATTCCCCGGACAGGTCCCTATATGAAGTGCCGATTCCCCGGACAGGTCCCTATATGAAGTGCCGATTCCCCAGACAGGTCCCTATATGAGGTGCCGATTCCCGGACAGGTCCCTATGAGGTGCCGTCAACTCATAGTACTTCAACCCTCGCCCTACGGGAGCTTTTTTCACCTTCGCCCTGAACCTTGGCCTGACAGCCCCCCCCCCCCGTTAACTTCCAAACCAAGCAACTTAGAGCAATGCGGTAAGAACCAGCATGTTTCCTGTCACGAGAGGAATCTAACAGTATGCGATTTTTAGGTTTCAGATCAACGGGTGACCTTTCAGGTCAAGTGAATGACCTCGGATTTATCACGTCCAGAACAGCGATTTTGCTCTTCAGAAAACAGAAAACCTCAAAATTAGAAATTGATAAATGTAAATAAAAAGGCATGTTCCTAGACCAGTTTTGGCTCAAATACAGAAAAGGTAATTATTTACTCGTATATTGTAAAAAAAGTCAAAAAAAGTTATTTTACAAAAATGTCATCAGTTTCTTACACTTAGGGAGCCATCACTGTCAAAAATGAAGATATTGCTTTGAAATTTGGTATGGATATTTTCCATACTCAGTTCTCTCACATATATTCCTGTTTTTCTAACATCTTTGAAAATTTTGATTTTGTGGGGATTTTTCCCCCAAAAAAAAGTTTATTTTTATTTTAGGGATCAAAAACCCAAAATTTTGCAAATCCGAGACAGCCATTTCAAAGAGAATGCCATTTTGTATCTTTGGTGAATTGCGTTTGCAATTTCCTTTAAAACTCTGCTTTCTACCATTTTTAAAATATTTATCGTTTTTCCACCAACATGACGTCATCAAAACATGTATTTCCCAAACTTCTTAACCAATTTCAATCAAATTTTTACAGCATACGTATAATTGTTGTAAACTCAGCTTCTGAAAATTTCAGCAAGATGCGCCGCATGTGTAAAAAGTTACTCAAGAAAAACCGCAGGGGGGGGGGCGTCAGCCCCCCCCCCTCCCCCCGTAGGACGAGGGTTAAAGCTTCCCCCGCTTTCAATAGAATACAAAGAAAAGCGGGAAACCGCTGATCTTCGCACGTTGACCGCACCTTATACACGAGCCGTCCTGGGAATCGAACCCCGATCCCTAACACATCAATCAGTGATCCTACGCCTACCCCTAGTGCGCCGGTATTCCACCCACGAACACCTCGCCCGACTCGCGACCGGCCCGACTCGCAGCGGACAGGATCTGAGTAACCCGCCCACGCAGCAGCAGCAGCAGCAGCAGCAGCAGCAGCAGCAGCAGCAGAAGCAGAAGCAGCTGCCAGCACGGCCAGTGCCGCTGTTTACCAACCGTGACTCAGTCACCACTGCTACGTGGCCGCGCCGCTGCCGTGCTGCCGGTCCGGTCCGGTCCGGTCCGGCCCGGCAACGGGCCCCGACAGGGTGGAGATAGTGGCGACATCTGTGCACCCCGCCCGCCCCCGGCAAAAAACTCCTGCAGCGTGGCATTCCCACCGATGGGGGAGGGGAGGCGAGGGGCGCGGCCCGACACGTTGGCAGCGGTGACTGGCAGGACACTTGTGGCAGGCCGAGGGGTTTGATGTTGTGTGAATCCAACCTGGCCCCGCCACACTCCTGAGTCATAAAGACATAAAGACATAAAAGAAAAGTGCAACAAAGAGCCTCTTGGGCCCATCCGAGGTTGCACCCCCCCCCCCCCCATCCACCCCCCCTCCACCAGTCTCGCCCCTTCAAATCACCTTACTCTACCTGCATAAAAGAAGGCTAATCCCACGAGTATTTATGAACTAATCCCTTCTCTGTAAAGTATTTATCTAATCTAATTTTGAAGGAAGCAAGTGTCACTGCATCAGCGACATCCCCTGGTAGCATATTCCAATGTCCTACAACCCTTCTACTGAAAAATGACTGTCGTAGCCTAGTCCTACTTTGTTTCATAATGAGTTTATGCTGATGACCTCTACCTCGATTTTCCCTATTGAACTCAAACATACCCTTTAAATATCCAGAATGCTGACTATTTACAAATTTGAAGACTTCAATTAGATCTCCTCTTAGCCTTCTATATCTAAGTGAAAACATACCCAATTTCCTTAATCTATCTTCATAAGGTAAACTATCAAGACAATTAATCATTTTTGTTGCCCTTTTTTGAACTCTTTCTAACAACCAGCAATCTTTCTCATATGTTGGAGACCAGGCTTGTACACAATACTCCAAATGTGGTCTAACGTATGCACAATACAGTTTTGTTATTACCTTTTCACTCTTGTAGGAAACATTTCTGTTAATGGCCCCTAGCATTCTAAGTGCCTTTTTCCTAGCTTCTACAACCTGGTCTGACGCTGATAGTCTATTGTTTACCACGACACCTAAATCTCTTTCCTTTTCAATCTGCTCCATTTTCTGCCCACCCATTTCATACCTATGTTTACTGCTAACCCGTCCAGCGTGCATAATCTTACATTTACTCAAATTGAATTTCATCTGCCATGCTTCAGACCACTCAACTAGCTTGTCCAGATCTGATTGAAAAACATCCTGATCATGTTTTCCTCTAATAATCCTGACAACTTTTAGATCGTCTGCAAATTTCAAGACTTTGCTGTCTATACTGTTCTCAATTGCATTCACAAATATTATAAAAAGCAATGGGCCCAGGACTGAGCCCTGTGGAACCCCACTGAGAACCTCCTTCCATTGTGATTGGCACCCATTCAATATAACCCTTTGCTGGCGTCCTGAAAGCCACGTTTCTATCCAATCCAGAATCTTGCCCCTGATCCCATGAATTTTAAGTTGCAACCCCAGTCTTGTATGGGGGACTTTGTCAAATGCTTTACTGAAATCAAGAAAAGCTACATCTAGCTGTTTACCCTGATCAACGCTATCTGTTGCAACATCCAAAAACTCCAGAAGATTAGTTAAACAAGAACGGCCCTTCCTAAAGCCATGCTGTGTATCTTTGATGAGTTCATTTTGCTCCAAGAATTCAACAATCTTATCTTTGATGATTGATTCAAGCACCTTGCAGACTAATGAGGTCAGACTAACTGGTCTATAGTTTTCCTCTTTACTTCTATCTCCCTTTTTATGAATAGGAACAACATTTGCTCTTTTCCAATCAAGTGGAATTTTACTATCTGCAAGTGATTTAGAAAATATTATGGCTAATGGAACCGACAACTCCCTTTCAGATTCTCTTAAAAGTCTAGCATGGATTTCATCAGGTCCTTCTGCCTTGTTAGGCCTTACTTTCTTTAGATATTCTAGAACAAGTTCACTACTTATGCCACCTAGCTCTCCTATAGTCTCCTCTGTCTCTAGCTCAGGCTGAAGTGCTGCAATACTACTCTGGTCCTCGATAGTAAAGACAGATTGAAACTGATCATTAAGCACTTCAACCATTTCACTGTCCTTGCTAACTAACACATCATCTACCTTAAATGGACCTATATTTTTGGAAACTGTACTTAACTTATAAAAACTGAAGAACTTCTTACTATCTGCATTACAATGTCTAGCTAAATCAAGTTCCTTTGCCCTTTTAGCTGCTCTGACCTTTTTCTTAACTGAATTTCTTGCATTCTGGTAGGCCTTCTGATTTATATCTAGTGAAGATCCCTTCAAAATGCCAAATGCACTTCTTTTAGCTTGTATAGCACTCCTTACTTCTGGGGTAAGCCAAACTGGATTGCCCTTGGTTCTGTTACGTTTGTGCCTGAGGAGTCCTGCCCACTACGCCTCCTGTGCAAACCCCACGCGTCTATCAACATCATTTGTCACGTATCTCCAACATTACCCCAATAACCAACACCATCACCCAAAGCACCCCAGTAACCAACACCATCACTCAAATCACCACCATCTGTACTCACCATGATTGCAACCGGCTGCGTTTCCTTTCCTGTTGCTACCGACACTCGCCCTCCGCTGAGACTGGGACCGGGTGGGGCGCTGGCTGGGACGGAGCGAGGGCGGAGCCTACAGCCGCCGGTGCTTGCCGGCCGGCCCGCCGCCGCCGCCAGCGCCGGCTCCTGCCAAGGTCTCTAGAGCTGGACAAAGTACCTGTGGAGGTAATATACTCGCGGTGTGATTAAAGGGAAACATTGACCTTTTGATGATTTTCTTCTTCTTTTGCATTATCTTATGGCAATGTATGGTATCAAATTGATTGCGTCTTATTTTAAAAGTGAAATAAAAGTTTTCCTTTTCGAAAGTTGGAAAATTTTAATATATGTACTTATATGTAGTGACGAACGGTATGATCCTTCTCTATATCTGGCGTGATACATGTCGCCTTTCTTTCATTTGAAAGAACTGTGACAATGTCCCTGAAACAAATGGCCACACTAAATACGTCGCCGTTGGGTGCATAAATGAACTTCCGATTTAATTGCCACATTTCGATTGTAATGTTTACTTGTTTTGGTAAAAGTGGTGACTTGTAGGTATTGATAAGCCAAAGCATTGTATTATATACAGCCGGAGACAAAACTTTACATAACTCCTAATGTTGAGAATACATGAACTTTTAGGAAAATTTTGTTTAATAAGGGACGCAGCCACTAACTAGGCCGTCGTTGGGTGCATAAGTCAACTGCTAATTTGTAATTTGGATACTTTTGTACTCAATTGTACTCAATGTGTGTTGAATGTTAAAGAGAGTAGGGCACATTATCATAATAGACAGAGTGCAAGCGTATATTTTCCATACCATTATTTTCGTAAAAAAGCAATACCGGATCTTGGTGGGGACCGAAATTTGTTACCAAGTACTTGAGTGAGAGTACCGGCCGTTAAAAGCATGGAACGCTTATTATATTTAACTTGAAATATCTTTCGGTAGAAAATATAAATGTTATACGCAAAATGTTGTATAACTTTACAAAATATTTTGGTCTCGTCGATCGATTTCAAGTAATAACTCCATGTTTGTGGGAAAATGTCAATATTTCCCTTTAACTAATCACTTTCTCAATATTTCGAGTTTTATGGAAATGGTTTAGATGGTAAGATGAACAGGCCTGACGATGAAGCACATGAAATACAAGAGAAATAGTGTAGCAAGGCTGGTAATGAAACAGATGGTAGCGACATCTATCACCGAGAGCCACGACCTACAGCGCCATCTATCACACTCAGGGCCGTACAAGAGATCACACGAATAGTTTCGAAGGATTCAAATTGAGCCGCGATTCGAAGCATCACACGTATCGAACTGAGAGCATGAGTAGTCTCAACAACTCCATGGATGCACATTACGCACATTACACTAGGAATACGTCATTACCCTACAGTTATTTTCGCAAAATGCGTTTGCATTTGCAAATTATTTTCGCAAGACAACCTTGTACGAAAACCATTTGGAAACAGACATTGTTGCGATCCAAAAATACGAGTTACTGAAACTAAAAAAAATACTTTACACGTTCTCTTATGTGCTTTCGTTTAACTAAAGCAGTTATTCATCAGCCCCCAAAAAAAACATAAAATGTTTGAGCATGAAGCGCTAGAAGAGCACTTCAAGAAAACTCTTGAGCCGCCATCACTTCCAACATTTCAAGGCACGACGGAAACGAATCAAAACAACCCATCCAAAACGCTCCATCAAATAAACGCAGCCGTATATTTATAACCAGAAACGACACTGCACGTATATCACAGAGCGTCATAGTGGCCATCTGACCAGCCCCCTCCTGCCCGCCTCTCATCCAGCACCCCCGTCGCCGGGAAACTCAGCTACTTCGTTCTTGGCTCACATAATCCACCGCAGACCACACAGGACAGTTCAAATGACGGAGGCTTGGTTAAATCGTTCGCCAGGCAGCCACAGCACGGACCTTCCAGTATACACCGCCGATCATACGATCTCTAAAGCGTCGCCCCCACTACCCTGGTGTGCAGCCCTGTTTACCCCCTTCCCGCCCCCTCCTCAGCCCTCGCGTGCCCTGTCTGACCCATCTCCGCTACACTGGAGACTGGGGAGACACTCACAGTCTCCGGGAGACACTAACGGTCTCCGGGAGACACTCAGTCTCCGGGAGACACTAACGTACTGCGGGAGACACTGCGGTCTCCGGCAGGCGCCGCAGTGTGATGTCACCTATTGGCAGCAGCTGCACATAACTCGCCTGCCCGCCTTAACGACGCTTCGCAATCGCCGAGAGCCGGTTACAGCACCTCCTAACAGTGGCACGAACGGACCACCAATGTGGCATCTAAGCTCCTCTTTGTCACTTTGGTATCGTAAAATATGGATCTGACCACTGGAACCTCGCATGCGGCCAAGACGTTAAAAGCCGCTCGCCCATTCACCATCTCATCCCACTCCACCAAAGGAAAGACAAACGATCAAACAGGTGTACACGGACGACACGAGCCACACCAAGGATTTCCACACACGATGCTGTTAAAACCATCATCACACCAAACACACGACACACAATTCCAAACACCCCCTTGCGATGGAACCAGTGGATAGTTTGGCGTCTTAGTTCAGCCACTAGCCAGGCTGGGGTTCCACTTATCACCAACTGACGCCAATCAGCGACTGGCGTGCCGCAGACTCATACGTTATAGGTTACCAAAGACAGACAGCTGCAGGACCACTGACGCAGAACGCCGCCCACCCGACCAGCAGTGGTATACAGATAGACGAGACGGGAAGAGACGGGAAGAGACGGGAAGAGACGGGAAGAGACGGGAAGAGACGGGAAGAGACGGGAAGAGACGGGAAGAGACGGGAAGAGACGGGAAGAGACGGGAAGAGACGGGAAGAGACGGGAAGAGACGGGAAGAGACGGGAAGAGACGGGACGAGACGGGAAGAGACGGGAAGAGACGGGAAGAGATTGGAAGAGATTGATGGCCGGCTATTTGGTCCGCAATAGGAATAGAGTATGGCGAGGGAAGCAGCCTAAGCTATGACAGCAAAGATTACTGCGGGAAGAGACGGGATAAGAGAGGCTGGGACAGAACAGGACAGGAATGTGCAGAACAGGACAAGACAGGACAGGAAAGGGTAGGTTATGGAAGGACAGGTCAGGACAGGTCAGGACAGGTCAGGACAGGTCAGGACAGGTCAGGACAGGTCAGGACAGGTCAGGACAGGTCAGGACAGGTCAGGACAGGTCAGGACAGGTCAGGACAGGTCAGGACAGGTCAGGACAGGTCAGGACAGGTCAGGACAGGTCAGGACAGGTCAGGACAGGTCAGGACAGGTCAGGACAGGTCAGGACAGGTCAGGACAGGTCAGGACAGGTCAGGACAGGTCAGGACAGGTCAGGACAGGTCAGGACAGGTCAGGACAGGTCAGGACAGGTCAGGACAGGTCAGGACAGGTCAGGACAGGTCAGGACAGGTCAGGACAGGTCAGGACAGGTCAGGACAGGTCAGGACAGGTCAGGACAGGTCAGGACAGGTCAGGACAGGTCAGGACAGGTCAGGACAGGTCAGGACAGGTCAGGACAGGTCAGGACAGGTCAGGACAGGTCAGGACAGGTCAGGACAGGTCAGGACAGGTCAGGACAGGTCAGGACAGGTCAGGACAGGTCAGGACAGGTCAGGACAGGTCAGGACAGGTCAGGACAGGTCAGGACAGGTCAGGACAGGTCAGGACAGGTCAGGACAGGTCAGGACAGGTCAGGTCAGGTCAGGTCAGGACAGGTCAGGACAGGTCAGGACAGGTCAGGACAGGTCAGGACAGGTCAGGACAGGTCAGGACAGGTCAGGACAGGTCAGGACAGGTCAGGACAGGTCAGGACAGGTCAGGACAGGTCAGGACAGGTCAGGACAGGTCAGGACAGGTCAGGACAGGTCAGGACAGGTCAGGACAGGTCAGGACAGGTCAGGACAGGTCAGGACAGGTCAGGACAGGTCAGGACAGGTCAGGACAGGTCAGGACAGGTCAGGACAGGTCAGGACAGGTCAGGACAGGTCAGGACAGGTCAGGACAGGTCAGGACAGGTCAGGACAGGTCAGGACAGGTCAGGACAGGTCAGGACAGGTCAGGACAGGTCAGGACAGGTCAGGACAGGTCAGGACAGGTCAGGACAGGTCAGGACAGGTCAGGACAGGTCAGGACAGGTCAGGACAGGTCAGGACAGGTCAGGACAGGTCAGGACAGGTCAGGACAGGTCAGGACAGGTCAGGACAGGTCAGGACAGGTCAGGACAGGTCAGGACAGGTCAGGACAGGTCAGGACAGGTCAGGACAGGTCAGGACAGGTCAGGACAGGTCAGGACAGGTCAGGACAGGTCAGGACAGGTCAGGACAGGTCAGGACAGGTCAGGACAGGTCAGGACAGGTCAGGACAGGTCAGGACAGGTCAGGACAGGTCAGGACAGAAAAAGGTAGGGTAAGGTATGGTAGGGCAGAGTAGAACAGGACAGGTTACAGGACAGAGGACATGATAGGACAGGAAAAGGCAAGACAACACAGGACAGAAGAGAGCAGGCGGAGCTGATTTTGACAGGTCACGACAGGGCAGAACAGAACAAAGCAGCAGGACAGGACGCGACGCAGAACAGTAAAATGCAGACAACACAGGACATAAGAGAGAAAGGCAGAGCAGGACAGGGCAGAGCAGAACAAAGCAGCAGGACAGGACGCGACGCAGAACAGTAAAATGGAAGACCACGCACAACTCTGAGCCGACATATCTCAGGACAAGTCTTGACCCCTCACGCTCCACCACTGCTCTCACCGTCAACGGCTGCCAGCACTGCAATCTGCCCGGACCCCCTCACCGCCTTATGGACTGACCCGCCATATTGGCCCAAACCGCCAACAGCATCACATCTGCGGCTCCCGACCGGCCAGGACCCAGCACCCAGCACCGACCTCACGACATCACTGATGTCCGGACATCACCACGGTCTCCTCAGCTGTGATGTGACGTCACATCACAACTGACGTGATGGCCCAGGTGACGTCGCATAGCTGACGTGACACGTCATCTGGCAGCTCCTGCGATATCATATGATACGCGATATCATATGATGGTTAGTGTCACCACTGCAGTACCACAGCACAGCACAGCATAGCTAGCAGGACCCCCCCCCCCCCCCCCCCACCACAGCGTCCGCCACCGCCACCGAAGTCGGAACGGAAACAGGGAGGAAACACCACCTGGCCACGCCACCGCTTCATCACTGGACGTCGTCCGATGCCACCTTACATGACGTCACCCTCCGACACCAGTATGACGTCACACGGCTGCCACCAGTAGCAAGTAACTGCTGGAACCAGTATGACGTCACTAGCTGGCAAATGACGCCATACGGCGACACCAGCTTAACATCACACACTGACCCTAATACGTTGCCATACACCGACTCCAGTATGGCGGCGTCCCCACCGCTGACTCCAGTATGGCGGCGTCCCCACCGCTGCCTCCAGTGTATGGCGGCGTCCCCACCGCTGACTCCAGTGTATGGCGGCGTCCCTACCGCTGTCACCAGTATAGCGGCGTCCCCACCGCTGACTCCAGTATGGCGGCGTCCCCACCGCTGACTCCAGTGTATGGCGCCGTCCCCACCGCTGACTCCAGTGTATGGCGCCGTCCCCACCGCTGACTCCAGTGTATGGCGGCGTCCCTACCGCTGACTCCAGTATGGCGGCGTCCCTACCGCTGACTCCAGTATGGCGGCGTCCCCACCGCCGACTCCAGTGTATGGCGGCGTCCCCACCGCCGACTCCAGTATGGCGGCGTCCCCACCGCCGACTCCAGTATGGCGGCGTCCCCACCGCTGACTCCAGTTTTCCGTCCTCACTACAGGAACCCGTTGATACCACGGCCGTGACGGAGCAGCGGCAGGCGGCTGGCGGGCGGACGGGCCAGTGGAGAGACGTCTCCTTCCGGGACCGCAGGCGGACGGCAGGCCGGCCGGCGGGGCGTGGTGAACCTGGGGCAGACGACCGTGTTATGACGCTGGGGGGGGGGGGGGGGGGGGAGGGGAGGGGGTGATAGAAGAGCCGCTTCTCTGACTCAGACATCACTGCTGCTCACACTGTACGAGTTAGAGCTAAAGGGTGGTAAGAGTGGATTAATGGTGGATGATTTGTGCGGTGTAAGGAAAACCGCAATGTTATGTGTGAGTGTTAAAGGGAATGTTTCACCTTTCTGAAAGTTGTCAAATATACGCTGGTTGTAGTCGAAAATATGAAGTGCTGCTGAAAACGATGGTGATATTTTTCTCTCTCGAAAGGTCACTTAACTTTATACAAATTCAGTTTTTAAAATTGGGATGATGACGTAATTATTGAGCTATAGAGAGCTATAGAGAAAACCTCTACGCTGCCTAACATATGGCACAATCGTTTCAGACAATTCTGGCGACTTACATAGTTACAAACAAACATTGTGGAACTGTGTTTCTCCCGCACAGAACACAATGATGAGTGCGATGCATTGCGATAGCTCAATATTTATTTTAAAAAATCAATCCATAACTGAGACTTCAAGCAACGCGAAAAACTTCAACTTGGATCGCAACCTATCACGTTGGCCGTTGTTTACATCGTACTCGCCAAGGTTCCAGAAATACAGGTAGTCTGACTTCCAGGACCAACAATCTTGAAGTCGCTGTCAGCCAATCAGCGGCCGCACTAGCCTAGCACCATTTGGCAAATTCGAAATTCAATTGCTTAAAAACGGATAAGTTTTGGGGAAAATTACCTTAATAATTTAGACATTTCAATAACAGACAAATATAATGGCTATCTGAGTTCAAAACCAATACAAAGGTGAAACATTCCCTTTAACACGCGCAGTGGAGAGGGGTATGCCACTAACACGCAGTGGAGGGGGGAGGGGGCACTTAAGTGCTTCTCCCCCCTAAGATCTCCGAAAGTATGAGAGCCACAATGATGAAATTTACAGGGTAGGTAGGTGCTATGATGATCTACATTTTCTGAAATTGTATTGACCTTCGGTCAATATCTTCAAGGTCAAACGAGGTCACGAAAGTCAAATCTGGCCAAATGTCACAATTTTTGGAATTTGACCTCTGTGACGTCACAGGTCACCAGCAATGTGTCCAAAGTTGTTTCCGGGGATGAACATTGACATTGTCTACCGAATGGCGTTTGAATCATCCCGATCCGACTGTTGGCTCCGAAGATATCGATTTGCCGACCGCGATTCTGGCCGCCATCTTGGACTCCATATAACTCAAAAATGTATCGACCGATTTTAATTTTTTGGCGTTAAACAATCCGCTATTGAGTTTACGTTAATGTCGCTAAAAACCACCGCCCTGCTTCGCTTCGTTTTCGAGCTATTCACGAAAAACATGTGGGGGGGGGGGCACAAAAGTACCCCCCCCCCCCCCCCCCCCCCTCCACTGCGCGTGTTAAGTGTTCGGACTTGTTGGTACTCATAAGTTAAGTCAAAGTTAGCGGCAATTTGAGCGAAAAGTCGCACGCATCGCAATGTATACGTCAAATCATGGAGTCTGAGTCAGAAAGTCTGAGTCAGCATTTGAGTAAGAAAGGTAGAACGGTGTTTAAACGTCGTGAAATACCCCACAAGATGAACGTAAACAGGTTTTACCGACAGCTGACCGATCGCGTACAATGTACAGTGCAGTGCAAAAGTTCTGACCACTTTATCGGCACCACAGTGCAGCGCAAAAGTCCTGACCACTTTGTCGGCACCACCTGTTGTCTGTTGCTGCACGCGGTGGAATCAAATACAACTATTATAGCCCTCGCCCCCGATATCGGGGCTGAGGGGATAAACAGCTGCATTGCATTCCAATGCGTGCAGCACCGACAGACGCGCTGGTGGTGCCGAGGAAGTGGTCAGAACTTTTGCACTGCACTGTACATGCTCTACTTCACTCAATCACGAACCGAGCAAAACCGCTAGAAATACCACAACTTTCACGGACAAACATTTCATTTGCCGACGACCATCGCCAAACCCCAGCGCGTTAAAAAAGCCTGTCATTTTGTATCGCAGAAGTCTTACGACAAACACATGATTGTATAATGTATGCATGCTTAGTAGGAATTTAGATATATGTATTATGCATATCGAGCTATGTATTAATTAAGGTAGAACCACATGCTCCTTTATATGTCTTGATAGCAGTGTATGAGCACGGACGACGGAAAAAGCAGTGCAGAGAGGCTTTGTGAGCAGCAGCTGACGTTAGCAGTGTCACAAGATTCCATTTTTGATTGGGTGTCAGCGTTGAAAATTCGAGCAAAAAAGGACTATCAGAGTTGAAAATTATGTAGAAAATGGTACAATATTGACTTCTGTTTTGAATATGAAAAGCGGTAGTTTTCTTTGAAATCATGTATTTTTAGTCTAAATTTATATCTATTTATGACAGGAGCAATATCACAATTAATAATTTGGGAGTCGAAAAGTCACACCTAAAATAGGGAGTGGAAAATTATTCACATTGGGTGTCATTTCTCACCCAAATCGACAAATTCTGGGACACCGGCGCTTAGTGGCAAAGCTGAAAACGTGCACAGCGTCACGATGCACTATCCAGAAATAACTAGTAAGCGACAGTGTGACGTCACAACAACGAAGCAGCGCGCGTGGACAGAAAGCGAAACACCGCGACAGGCAGGCGAGATGCGAAAGGCGAGACTGCCGGACGAATCTGCAAGTTCAGGTTCGCGGTCTTGCCGATAGATGTCGCACTACTCACGGCCGCGGTGAGCGGGCAAGATCAGAACCAATCAGCGCCAGGACTGGCGAGCGGCGCGGGCGGCGGCGGGGGCTCGGGGCGGCGGGGGCGGCCGCGGGCGGCGGCGGCGGCGGCGGCGAGGCCGGACGGGGGCGCACGACCGCCGGACACCGCCTGAGGAGGGCGCCCATTGGTCAGACCGCCGCCGGGACAGCCAATCAGAGAGCAGGATCTGAGCGATTCAATGTGAACTACGGTTTCTTCTCGATACTGTTCGTCGCCGCTCCCAATCGCAGCACCGACGGTGACTCAATCACTTCGCGATGCCAAAAAGACAGGTTTACTCTCAAGACAATTAATTTTGCATGCAACCGAGAAAAAAAAAACTGGACAACAGGCTGTGAATGGCAATGGTCAGGACAGACAAAAAATACCTATGCTGCTTTCTAGTGCCTGCACATAGTCAAGGTAGCTCAAGGTAGCTCTTGTCATGGTAGCTCAGAACTGCTACCACGTGTGTTGGCTGAAAGGCATAGTTACTCGATGCTGCATGGAATGCTGCGAACAGCTGGCGTCAACTAGTATTGCTACAAATAAAAACCATCACATAAAGTGGCAGTGAGGGAAGTCTAAAAATAACAGAGATGGAGAAAAATAAAAGTACATAAAGAAGAATAAGCGACTACAGAGGAACAAGACTTCACCCCCAAAAAATGAATAGAAAGAAGTACTCAATTGTCACCCACACCACCACACAATCTGGGAGCGAGACACCACTGTCTCGTTCCCGTACGTCCGTTCAAACATTACAGCGTCCAATAATCACACGCACACAAATCATCCACGCTGTGTATCTGCAATCTGCATCCCTTCCTATCACAGCACAGTACAGTCTCTGCCCCCCCCCCCCCCCCACCACTGCATTTTCCCCATCGCTTGCTGGCGGCAGGGACGCAGGAATGTCATGAAGAGTGAAAGGACCAGATAACTTTGATCTCGTCTAGAGAGAATACAAACTCCCAGTCCCCTATGTAATAACACACAAGATTTCTTTGCCGATTTGAGCTCTTCTCATCTTGGCGATTCTTTAGCAATCGCAGCTTTTCCTTATTTGCAAAAGAAAAACTCAATAGGCGCAACAACAACAACAAAACTGGCAAAAAAGTGGGGGGCCATGTTCCCCCCCCCCCCACCCGTTCATACGCCTATGCCTGGCGGTGTTGTATGTGCCCTTTAGTACACCATTCACTTGGTCGTATAGCACCCCACTCATACAGTCCCCCCCCCCCTGGCACTACTGGCACTACACCTCACCAGAACCCCTCTGTACCCTCAGCCCTGTATCCCTCCCCGCACCTCACCTGCACCCCTATGTACCCTCACCCCTGTATCCCTCCCCACACCTCACCTGAACCCTCTGTACCCTCACCCCTGTATCCCTCCCCGTACCTAACCTGAACCCCTCTGTACCTGCACCCCTGTATCCCTCCCCACACCTCACCTGAACCCCTATGTACCCTCACCCCTGTATCCCTCCCCGTACCTAACCTGAACCCTCTGTACCCTCACCCCTGTATCCCTCCCCGTACCTAACCTGAACCCCTCTGTACCCTCACCCCTGTATCCCTCCCCACACCTAACCTGAACCCCTATGTACCCTCACCCCTGTATCCCTCCCCACACCTAACCTGAACCCCTCTGTACCCTCACCCCTGTATCCCTCCCCGCACCTAACCTGAACCCCTATGTACCCTCACCCCTGTATCCCTCCCCGCACCTAACCTGAACCCCATCTGTACCCTCACTCCTGTATCCCTCCCCGTACCTAACCTGAACCCCTCTGTACCCTCACCCCTGTATCCCTCCCCGCACCTAACCTGAACCCCATCTGTACCCTCACTCCTGTATCCCTCCCCGTACCTAACCTGAACCCCTCTGTACCATCACCCCTCTGTACCCTCACCCATGAATCCCTCCCACACCTCACCTGAACCCCTCTGTACCCCTTATCGCTCCATTCCCCCATCGCCGCAACTCACCTGAACCCCTGTGCCCGGGAGCGCGCCAACACCTGACTGCGCCAGTTGTATACTCACCTGAAGCCCTGTCCACGGGAGCGCGCCAACACCTGACTGCGCCAGTTGTATACTCACCTGAAGCCCTGTCCACGGGAGCGCGCCAACACCTGACTGCGCCAGTTGTATACTCACCTGAAGCCCTGTCCACGGGAGCGCGCCAACACCTGACTGCGCCAGTTGTATACTCACCTGAAGCCCTGTCCACGGGAGCGCGCCAACACCTGACTGCGCCAGTTGTATACTCACCTGAAGCCCTGTGCTCGGGAGCGCGCCAACACCTGACTGCGCCAGTTGTATACTCACCTGAAGCCCTGTGCCCGGGAGCGCGCCAACACCTGACTGCGCCAGTTGTATACGCCAGGGAACCGAGCCGGGTCCACCTTGACCGACTCCAGTGCCCGCAGGGCATCCAGATCAGCCGTGGTCGGCTGCCGCCTGCCGGACGTGTAGAGTTATAATGTTATGCGGTGTTACAATGGGTTATGTGGGGTTATGTGAGGTTACGTGGGGTTACGTGGGGTTATGTGAGGTTATGTGGGGTTATGTGGGGTTGTGTGGGGTTATGTGGGGTTATGTGGGGTTATTTGGGGTTATGTGGGGTTATGTGAGGTTATGTGGGGTAATGTGGGGTTATGTGAGGTTATGTGGGGTTATGTGGGGTTATGTGAGGTTATGTGAGGTTATGTGAGGTTATGTGGGGTTATGTGGGGTTGTGTGGGGTTGTGTGGGGTTGTGTGGGGTTGTGTGGGGTTATGTAGGGTTATGTGATGTTATGTGATGTTATGTGAGGTTATGTGGGGTTATGTGAGGTTATGTGGGGTTATGTGGGGTTATGTGAGGTTATGTGAGGTTATGTGAGGTTATGTGGGGTTATGTGGGGTTGTGTGGGGTTGTGTGGGGTTGTGTGGGGTTGTGTGGGGTTATGTGATGTTATGTGATGTTATGTGAGGTTATGTGGGGTTATGTGGGGTTATGTGGGGTTATGTGGGGTTATTTGGGGTTACGTGGGGTTATGTGAGGTTATGTGGGGTTATGTGGGGTTATGTGAGGTTATGTGGGGTTATGTGGGGTTATGTGGGGTTATTTGGGGTTACGTAGGGTTATGTGACGTTATGTGGGGTTATATGGGGTTATGTGGGGTTATGTGAGGTTATGTGAGGTTATGTGAGGTTATGTGAGGTTATGTGGGGTTATATGGGGTTATGTGGGGTTATGTGGGGTTATGTGAGGTTATGTGAGGTTGTGAGGTTATGTGGGGTTATGTATGGTTATGTGGGGTTATGTGGGGTTATGTGGGGTTATGTGGGGTTATGTGAGATTATGTGGGGTTATGTGGGGTTATGTGAGGTTATGTGGGGTTATGTATGGTTATGTGAGGTTATGTGTGGTTATGTGAGATCATGTGGGGTTATGTGAGGTTATGTGGGGTTATGTGAGGTTATGTGAGGTTATGTGGAGTTATGTGGGGTTATGTGGGGTTATGTGGGGTTATGTGGGGTTATGTGAGGTTATGTGGGGTTATGTGAGGTTATGTGAGGATATGTGAAGTTATGTGGGGTTATGTGAGGTTATGTGAGGTCATGTGTGGTTATGTGAGGTTATGTGGGGTTATTTGGGGTTATGTGAGGTTATGTAGGGTAATGTGGGGTTATGTGAGGTTATGTGGGGTTATGTGAGGTTATGTGAGGTTATGTGGGGTTATGTGGGGTTATGTGAGGTTATGTGGGGTTATGTGGGGTTATGTGGGGTTATGTGGGGTTATGTGGGGTTATGTGGGGTTATGTGAAGTTATGTGGGGTTATGTGAGGTTATGTGAGGTTATGTGGGGTTATGTGGGGTTATTTGGGGTTATGTAAGGTTATGTAGGGTTATGTGAGGTTATATGGGGTTATGCGGGGTTACGTGGGGGTTATGTGAGGTGCTGTGGGGTTATGTGGGGTTATGTGGGGTTTTGTGAGGTTATGTGGGGTAATGTGGGGTTATGTGAGGTTATGTGGGGTTATGTGGGGTTGTGTGGGGTTATGTGGGGTTGGGGCAGTGGGCATGCCATGGACCTGTTCCAAGATTGTGAGTTAAGACAGGCGACGGGAATTAGCATGTCGCATGGAGTCTATAAACAGGTCTGCAGCCATTCTTTTGCTGTAAAGGGCATGCAGACCGGTAGAGCCTGGATGAAGCGGTTTCCTTATCGAAAACACCACTGATGTTAAGCTACGTTCCGTTACGTGTCATCAAATTTACCCGTAACAACGCTGTCACCGACCACGTAAGCGGAAAGCATCCTCAAACAACCCGTGAACGTCCCCCGTCTCCCCGTCGCGACTAACCCGTGTATGAACACCTCGGGCGCCTGCCCGGGGGTGGCCGGCGACCCAGACTCCACCGACGACGGCGGCGTATAGAACTCCTCCTCCATATCGCTGGCGTCGCTGTCCAACTCGCGGGGCAGCGGCTCAGAGCACTGCCGGCCGCGCACCAGTTCCCGCAGCCGGCCGCGGCGCGGCGCCACCGTCGCCGATATAGGTGGCGCCACTTCCGTCGCCTCTTCCTCCAGCGAGCGGTCTTCGAGCCGCAGCTCGTGCAGGTCGCGGCAGAGTGCGCTCACCGGGGAGAGCAGAGGGGAGCGCGGGCAGAGGGGAGGGGAGCGTGGGGAGCGGGCCGCGGCTTGTTGCGGAGGGGACGGCGGGTCGAGGCGGCGAGCCACCTCCTCCAGGTTAGCAGTCTGTGGGGTAAAACATCACAGGCTGGTGAATCACTGAAACCCAACATGTCATGAAGATGGCATTGACAAAGCATTGGAAATCCATGAAAGTTTCAGTCAGTCATCAAAATCCGCGCTCGAACGTGTTTATAAGTAAGCAAAGTAGTGAAACCCTGGCTGCGAAACATTGGGCGATTGCTCGACGATCCTCGATCCTCGACGATACTGGGGCGTGTAGCCATAGTGAGGGCGAGACGGCGGAAGAGAACCGTTACGTCGGTGCATCCTCAGCTCAGTTGAGTGAGCGGGATTATCATGCACGACAAAAACGAGTACTTGATATCGAAGCTCAGCACCGACCTGCTATAATGGTATTGGTATCTGAACAATGGTACAATGGTAACAATGGTAACAATGGTAACAATGGTAACAATGGTAACAATGGTAACAATGGTAACAATGGTAACAATGGTATAATGGTATAATGGTATTGAATCCCGTCTCTCCACGTTTCCACCACAGGTCATCTCTGCCTTCTCCCCTCCTACAAAATCATCCCAGGATTCACACCACAGCCCCCCCCCCGCCACTAACCGTGTCCATCAGTCGGCAGATTTGTTTATGGAGGTGCTCCTCCAGCGTCTGGAGTCCCTCCTCTGACGAGAGGTCCAGATGGCGGCCCAGGAACGGCCAGTACTCGCGCCAATCCACTGACATCTCGCTGGCCAGCTCCCTGTCCAGGGCAGGCCACAGGGCAGACGTGAGAGCTCAGGTGAGGGTCAGGTGAAGGTCAGGTGAAGGTCAGGTGAAGGTCATGTGAGGTCAGGTGAGGTCAGGTGAAGTCAGGTGAGGTCATGCGAGGTCATGCGAGGTCATGCGAGGTCAGGTGAGGTCAGGTGAGGTCAGGTGAGGTCAGGTGAGGTCAGGTGAGGTCAGGTGAGGTCAGGTGAGGTCAGGTGAGGTCAGGTGAGGTCAGGTGAGGTCAGGTGAGGTCAGGTGAGTCAGGTGAGGTCAGGTGAGGTCAGGTGAGGTCAGGTGAGGTCAGGTGAGGTCAGGTGAGGTCAGGTGAGGTCAGGGTGAGGTCAGGTGAGGTCAGGTGATGTCAGGTGAGGTCAGGTGAGGTCAGGTGAGGTCAGGTGAGGTCAGGTGAGGTCAGGTGAGGTCAGGTGAGGTCAGGTGAGGTCAGGTGAGGTCAGGTGAGGTCAGGTGAGGGCAGGTGAGGTCAGGTGAGGTCAGGTGAGGTCAGGTGAGGTCAGGTGAGGGCAGGTGAGGTCAGGTGAGATCAGGTGAGGTCAGTGAAGTCAGGTGAGGGCAGGTGAGGACTCAGGTGAGGACCCAGGTGAAGGTCATGTGAAGGTCAGGTGAGGACTCAGGTGAGGACTCAGGTGAGGTCAGGTGAGGTCAGGTGAGGTCAGGTGAGGTCAGGTGAGGTCAGGTGAGGTCAGGTGAGGTCAGGTGAGGTCAGGTGAGGTCAGGTGAGGTCAGGTGAGGTCAGGTGAGGTCAGGTGAGGTCAGGTGAGGTCAGGTGAGGTCAGGTCAGGTGAGGTCATGTGAGGTGAGGTGAGGGTCAGACTAGGGGAAACACGGCGAAATGGGTGAGGTGGGTAGCACGAAGCGGAGTAGTGTACGAATGTCTGGCAATTTAATAACTATGACCTGTGATTAGAGACATGCTGAGAAAGGTCGGAAAACTGCAAAAACAATATAACCAAGTAAAAAACTGTCCACAACACTGTTTTTAAAAGTGTTCGGGCACATAAGTGTCTTTCATCAGCCTGGTCTTGACATAGTGAATCCCACCTTCCAATGGCCAATCCCCTCTCCTTTCCGCCTGTCCTTCCTGTCTCTTGCCTTCCCTTCCCCCGTCCGTTCTCCTTCCCCTCTCTCATCATCCACTTCCCCTCTTCTCCCCCCACCCGCCAAGGGCGGATCCAGAATGGGTGGTTTGGGTCAGTTTGGAGGGGGGGGGGGGGCAAATTTCATCGGATTTCGCTTGCTTGTGCATCGATAACTGATTTAAAACAAATTTGCCTTAGTAAAAGTTGCTTAGATTTTAAATTATTTCAGGAAACATGTCAAATTTGCGCCGCTTTCAGGTGGTTGGGAGGCCATGCCCCTCCCACTCACCGTCCGATCCGCTCCCAGCCTTTCCCGGCGTCAGTGAGCCGCACATCATCACTGCGTGCAGAG
>JAXIVJ010011924.1:0-2500 GCA_036785665.1 Chirona hameri | reverse complement strand
TATACATATACATATACATATACATATACATATACATATACATATACATATACATATACATATACATATACATATACATATACATATACATATACATATACATATACATATACATATACATATACATATACATATACATATACATATACATATACATATACATATACATATACATATACATATACATATACAATATACATATACACTACTACATATACATATACAATATACATATACAGATACATATACATATACATCACACACACACATACATACACACACATATACACACTACACACACACACACTACACTACACTACACACTATACACACACTACACACACTACATACTACACTACACACACACACACAACACACACTCTACACACACACTACACACACACACACACACACACTACACACACACACACACACACTACACGACACACCACACTATCACACACTACACACACACACACACACTACGACACACACACACACACACTACACACACACACACACACACACACACACCACTACACACACACACACACACACACACACACACTACACACACTACACTACACACACACTACACACACTCACACACACACACACACACACTACACACACACACTACACGACACACACACACACTACACACACACACACACACACACTAACACACACACCTACACACACTACACACACGACACACTACACACACACACCACTACACACACTACTCACACACGACACACACACACTACACACTACACGACACACACACACTCACACACACACTACTCTACACACACTCACACACACACACACACTCACACGACACACACTCACACTACACTCACACACACACACACACACTACACACACACACACACACTACACACACACACACACACACACTACCACGACACGACACACACACACACACACACACACACACTACACACACACACACTACACACACGACACACACTACACACTCACACACACACACACACACACCACTACACACACTCACACACACACACTACACACACACACACACTACACACGACACACACTACACACACACACTACACCACTACACACACACTCACTACACACACACCACACTACACACACACACACACACTACACACACCACACTACACACACACACTCACACACTACATACACACACGACACACACTACAGCACGACACTCACACGACACACACACACTACACACTACACACACACTACACACACACACACACTACACACACACACACAACACACACACACACTACACTACACACACTACACACACACACTACACACACACACACACACACACACACACTACACACACACTACTACACACACACACACACACATCACACACACACTAGACACACACACACACACTACACACACACACACACTACACACTACACACACACACACACTACACACACACACACACACTTCACACAGCTACACAACACACACCTACCACACACACACACACACACACACACACACACACACACACTCACACTACACACACTACACACACACACTCACACGACCACACACACACACACTACTCACCTACACCACACACTACACACACACAACACTTCACACACACACACACTACACACTTCTACACACTCACTACACACACACACACACACACACACACACACACACACACACACACACACACACACTCACACACACTCACACACACACACACACACGACACACACACACACACACACACACACGACACACACCACACACACACACTACACACACTACACACTACACACACACACACACACCACTACACACACACACACACACACACACACACACACACACACACACACACACACACACTACACACACACACACACACGACACACACACGACACACACACACACACACACACACACACACACACACACACTACACACACACACACACACACACACACACACACACAGCTACACACACACACACTACACACACACTACACACACTACCACACACACACGACACACACACACACATCACTACACACACACACACACTACACACACACACACACACACACACACACACACTACACACACCACACGACACTACACACACACGACACACACACACACCACTACACGACACACACACACACACACACACACTCACACACACACACACACACACACACACTACACACACACACACACACACACACACACACACACACACACACACTACACACACACACACACTCACGACACACACACACACACACACACACACACACTACACACACACACACACACACACACACACACACGACCACTACACACACACACTACACACACACACACACACACACACACACACACTACACACTCACACACACACACTACACACACACTCACACACACACACCACACACACACACACACACCACACACA
>JAXIVJ010011923.1:12500-41925 GCA_036785665.1 Chirona hameri | reverse complement strand
AGTTGTGGTAACAGGGACGGCGAGTTGTGGTAACAGGGACGGCGAGTTGTGGTAACAGGACGGAGAGTTGTGGTAACAGGGACGGAGAGTTGTGGGAACAGGGACGGAGAGTTGTGGTAACAGGGACGGAGAGTTGTGGGAACAGGGACGGAGAGTTGTGGTAACAGAGACGGAGAGTTGTGGGAACAGAGACGGAGAGTTGTGGGAACAGGGACGGAGAGTTGTGGTAACAGGGACGGAGAGTTGTGGTAACAGGGACGGAGAGTTGTGGGAACAGGGACGGAGAGTTGTGGTAACAGGGACGGAGAGTTGTGGTAACAGAGACGGAGAGTTGTGGTAACAGGACGGAGAGTTGTGGTAACAGGGACGGAGAGTTGTGGGAACAGGGACGGAGAGATGTGGGAACAGGGACGGAGAGTTGTGGGAACAGGGACGGAGAGTTGTGGGAACAGGGACGGAGAGGTGTCGGAACAGGGACGGAGAGTTGTAGGAACAGGGACGGAGAGTTGTGGTAACAGGGACGGAGAGTTGTGGTAACAGAGACGGAGAGTTGTGGGAACGGAGACGGAGAGTTGTGGGAACAGGGACGGAGAGTTGTGGGAACAGGGACGGAGAGTTGTGGGAACAGGGACGGAGAGGTGTCGGAACAGGGACGGAGAGTTGTATTAACAGGGACTGAGAGTTGTGGGAACAGGGACGGCGAGTTGTGGTAACAGGGAAGGAGAGTTGTGGGAACAGGGACGGAGAGGTGTGGGAACAGGGACGGAGAGTTGTGGGAACAGGGACGGAGAGTTGTGGTAACAGGGACGGAGAGGTGTGGGAACAGGGACGGAGAGTTGTGGGAACAGGAACGGAGAGTTGTGGGAACAGGGACGGAGAGTTGTGGTAACAGGGACCAAGAGTTATGGGAACAGGGACGGCGAGTTGTGGTAACAGAGACGGAGAGATGTGGGAACAGGGACGGAGAGTTGTGGGAACAGGGACGGAGAGGTGTGGGAACAGGGACGGAGAGTTGTGGTAACAGGGACAGATAGTTGTGGGAACAGGGACGGAGAGTTGTGGTAACAGGGACGGAGAGTTGTGGGAACAGGGACGGAGAGTTGTGGGAACAGGGACGGAGAGTTGTGGTAACAGGGACGGCGAGTTGTGGTAACAGAGACGGAGAGTTGTGGTAACAGGGACGGCGAGTTGTGGTAACAGGGACGGCGAGTTGTGGTAACAGGGACGGAGAGTTGTGGTAACAGGGACGGAGAGTTGTGGGAACAGGGACGGAGAGTTGTGGTAACAGGGACGGAGAGTTGTGGGAACAGGGACGGAGAGTTGTGGTAACAGAGACGGAGAGTTGTGGGAACAGGGACGGCGAGTTGTGGTAACAGAGAGGGAGAGTTGTGGTAACAGGGACGGCGAGTTGTGGTAACAGAGACGGAGAGTTGTGGGAACAGAGACGTAGAGTTGTGGGAACAGAGACGGGACGAAGAGTTGTGGGAACAGGGACGGAGAGTTGTGGGAACAGGGACGGAGAGTTGTGGGAACAGGGACGGAGAGGTGTGGGAACAGGGACGGAACGGAGAGTTGTGGGAACAGGGACGGAGAGGTGTGGGAACAGGGACGGAACGAAGAGTTGTGGGAACAGGGACGGAGAGTTGTGGGAACAGGGACGGAGAGGTGTCGAAACAGGGACGGAGAGTTGTTTAACAGGGACGGAGAGTTGTGGGAACAGGGACGGAGAGGTGTCGGAACAGGGACGGAGAGTTGTGGTAACAGGGACGGAACGGAGAGTTGTGGGAACAGGGACGGAGAGGTGTGGGAACAGGGACGGAACGAAGAGTTGTGGGAACAGGGACGGAGAGTTGTGGGAACAGGGACGGAGAGGTGTCGAAACAGGGACGGAGAGTTGTTTAACAGGGACGGAGAGTTGTGGGAACAGGGACGGAGAGTTGTGGTAACAGGGACGGAGAGTTGTGGGAACAGGGACGGAGAGTTGTGGTAACAGGGACGGAGAGGTGTGGGAACAGGGACGGAGAGTTGTGGGAACAGGGACGGAGAGTTGTGGTAACAGGGACGGAGAGTTGTGGTAACAGAGACGGAGAGTTGTGGCAACAGGGACGGAGAGTTGTGGTAACAGGGACGGAGAGTTGTGGGAACAGGGACGGAGAGATGTGGGAACAGGGACGGAGAGTTGTGGGAACAGGGACGGAGAGTTGTGGGAACAGGGACGGAGAGGTGTCGGAACAGGGACGGAGAGTTGTAGGAACAGGGACGGAGAGTTGTGGTAACAGGGACGGAGAGTTGTGGTAACAGGGACGGAGAGTTGTGGTAACAGAGACGGAGAGTTGTGGGAACAGGGACGGCGAGTTGTGGTAACAGAGACGGAGAGTTGTGGGAACAGGGACGGCGAGTTGTGGTAACAGAGACGGAGAGTTGTGGTAACAGGGACGGCGAGTTGTGGTAACAGAGACGGAGAGTTGTGGGAACAGAGACGTAGAGTTGTGGGAACAGAGACGGGACGAAGAGTTGTGGGAACAGGGACGGAGAGTTGTGGGAACAGGGACGGAGAGTTGTGGGAACAGGGACGGAGAGGTGTGGGAACAGGGACGGAACGGAGAGTTGTGAGAACAGGGACGGAGAGGTGTGGGAACAGGGACGGAACGAAGAGTTGTGGGAACAGGGACGGAGAGTTGTGGGAACAGGGACGGAGAGGTGTCGAAACAGGGACGGAGAGTTGTTTAACAGGGACGGAGAGTTGTGGGAACAGGGACGGAGAGGTGTCGGAACAGGGACGGAGAGTTGTGGTAACAGGGACGGGACGGAGAGTTGTGGGAACAGAGACGGGACGGAGAGTTGTGGTAACCGGGACGGAGAGTTGTGGGAACAGGGACGGAGAGTTGTGGTAACAGGGACGGAGAGTTGTGGTAACAGGGACGGAGAGTTGTGGGAACAGGGACGGAGAGTTGTGGTAACAGGGACGGAGAGTTGTGGTAACAGAGACGGAGAGTTGTGGTAACAGGGACGGAGAGTTGTGGTAACAGGGACGGAGAGTTGTGGGAACAGGGACGGAGAGATGTGGGAACAGGGACGGAGAGTTGTGGGAACAGGGACGGAGAGTTGTGGGAACAGGGACGGAGAGGTGTCGGAACAGGGACGGAGAGTTGTAGGAACAGGGACGGAGAGTTGTGGTAACAGGGACGGAGAGTTGTGGTAACAGGGACGGAGAGTTGTGGTAACAGAGACGGAGAGTTGTGGGAACAGGGACGGCGAGTTGTGGTAACAGAGACGGAGAGTTGTGGGAACAGGGACGGCGAGTTGTGGTAACAGAGACGGAGAGTTGTGGTAACAGGGACGGCGAGTTGTGGTAACAGAGACGGAGAGTTGTGGGAACAGAGACGTAGAGTTGTGGGAACAGAGACGGGACGAAGAGTTGTGGGAACAGGGACGGAGAGTTGTGGGAACAGGGACGGAGAGTTGTGGGAACAGGGACGGAGAGGTGTGGGAACAGGGACGGAACGGAGAGTTGTGGGAACAGGGACGGAGAGGTGTGGGAACAGGGACGGAACGAAGAGTTGTGGGAACAGGGACGGAGAGTTGTGGGAACAGGGACGGAGAGGTGTCGAAACAGGGACGGAGAGTTGTTTAACAGGGACGGAGAGTTGTGGGAACAGGGACGGAGAGGTGTTGGAACAGGGACGGAGAGTTGTGGTAACAGGGACGGGACGGAGAGTTGTGGGAACAGAGACGGGACGGAGAGTTGTGGTAACAGGGACGGAGAGTTGTGGGAACAGGGACGGAGAGTTGTGGGAACAGGGACGGAGAGTTGTGGGACAGGGATGGAGAGGTGTGGGAACAGGGACGGAGAGTTGTGGGAACAGGGACGGAGAGTTGTGAGAACAGAGACGGAGAGTTGTGGGAACGGAGACGGAGAGTTGTGGGAACAGGGACGAAGAGTTGTGGGAACAGGGACGGAGAGTTGTGGGAACAGGGACGGAGAGGTGTCGGAACAGGGACGGAGAGTTGTATTAACAGGGACTGAGAGTTGTGGGAACAGGGACGGCGAGTTGTGGTAACAGGGAAGGAGAGTTGTGGGAACAGGGACGGAGAGGTGTGGGAACAGGGACGGAGAGTTGTGGGAACAGGGACGGAGAGTTGTGGTAACAGGGACGGAGAGGTGTGGGAACAGGGACGGAGAGTTGTGGGAACAGGAACGGAGAGTTGTGGGAACAGGGACGGAGAGTTGTGGTAACAGGGACCAAGAGTTATGGGAACAGGGACGGCGAGTTGTGGTAACAGGGACGGAGAGATGTGGGAACAGGGACGGAGAGTTGTGGGAACAGGGACGGAGAGGTGTGGGAACAGGGACGGAGAGTTGTGGTAACAGGGACGGATAGTTGTGGGAACAGGGACGGAGAGTTGTGGTAACAGGGACGGAGAGTTGTGGGAACAGGGACGGAGAGTTGTGGGAACAGGGACGGAGAGTTGTGGTAACAGGGACGGCGAGTTGTGGTAACAGAGACGGAGAGTTGTGGTAACAGGGACGGCGAGTTGTGGTAACAGGGACGGCGAGTTGTGGTAACAGGGACGGAGAGTTGTGGTAACAGGGACGGAGAGTTGTGGGAACAGGGACGGAGAGTTGTGGTAACAGGGACGGAGAGTTGTGGGAACAGGGACGGAGAGTTGTGGTAACAGAGACGGAGAGTTGTGGGAACAGGGACGGCGAGTTGTGGTAACAGAGAGGGAGAGTTGTGGTAACAGGGACGGCGAGTTGTGGTAACAGAGACGGAGAGTTGTGGGAACAGAGACGTAGAGTTGTGGGAACAGATACGGGACGAAGAGTTGTGGGAACAGGGACGGAGAGTTGTGGGAACAGGGACGGAGAGTTGTGGGAACAGGGACGGAGAGGTGTGGGAACAGGGACGGAACGGAGAGTTGTGGGAACAGGGACGGAGAGGTGTGGGAACAGGGACGGAACGAAGAGTTGTGGGAACAGGGACGGAGAGTTGTGGGAACAGGGACGGAGAGGTGTCGAAACAGGGACGGAGAGTTGTTTAACAGGGACGGAGAGTTGTGGGAACAGGGACGGAGAGGTGTCGGAACAGGGACGGAGAGTTGTGGTAACAGGGACGGAACGGAGAGTTGTGGGAACAGGGACGGAGAGGTGTGGGAACAGGGACGGAACGAAGAGTTGTGGGAACAGGGACGGAGAGTTGTGGGAACAGGGACGGAGAGGTGTCGAAACAGGGACGGAGAGTTGTTTAACAGGGACGGAGAGTTGTGGGAACAGGGACGGAGAGTTGTGGTAACAGGGACGGAGAGTTGTGGGAACAGGGACGGAGAGTTGTGGTAACAGGGACGGAGAGGTGTGGGAACAGGGACGGCGAGTTGTGGTAACAGGGAAGGAGAGTTGTGGGAACAGGGACGGAGAGGTGTGGGAACAGGGACGGAGAGTTGTGGGAACAGAGACGGAGAGTTGTGGGAACAGGGACGGAGAGTTGTGGTAACAGGGACGGAGAGTTGTGGTAACAGGGACGGAGAGTTGTGGGAACAGGGACGGAGAGTTGTGGTAACAGGGACGGAGAGTTGTGGTAACAGAGACGGAGAGTTGTGGTAACAGGGACGGAGAGTTGTGGTAACAGGGACGGAGAGTTGTGGGAACAGGGACGGAGAGATGTGGGAACAGGGACGGAGAGTTGTGGGAACAGGGACGGAGAGTTGTGGGAACAGGGACGGAGAGGTGTCGGAACAGGGACGGAGAGTTGTCGGAACAGGGACGGAGAGTTGTGGTAACAGGGACGGAGAGTTGTGGTAACAGGGACGGAGAGTTGTGGTAACAGAGACGGAGAGTTGTGGGAACAGGGACGGCGAGTTGTGGTAACAGAGACGGAGAGTTGTGGGAACAGGGACGGCGAGTTGTGGTAACAGAGACGGAGAGTTGTGGTAACAGGGACGGCGAGTTGTGGTAACAGAGACGGAGAGTTGTGGGAACAGAGACGTAGAGTTGTGGGAACAGAGACGGGACGAAGAGTTGTGGGAACAGGGACGGAGAGTTGTGGGAACAGGGACGGAGAGTTGTGGGAACAGGGACGGAGAGGTGTGGGAACAGGGACGGAACGGAGAGTTGTGGGAACAGGGACGGAGAGGTGTGGGAACAGGGACGGAACGAAGAGTTGTGGGAACAGGGACGGAGAGTTGTGGGAACAGGGACGGAGAGGTGTCGAAACAGGGACGGAGAGTTGTTTAACAGGGACGGAGAGTTGTGGGAACAGGGACGGAGAGGTGTCGGAACAGGGACGGAGAGTTGTGGTAACAGGGACGGGACGGAGAGTTGTGGGAACAGAGACGGGACGGAGAGTTGTGGTAACAGGGACGGAGAGTTGTGGGAACAGGGACGGAGAGTTGTGGGAACAGGGACGGAGAGTTGTGGGACAGGGATGGAGAGGTGTGGGAACAGGGACGGAGAGTTGTGGGAACAGGGACGGAGAGTTGTGAGAACAGAGACGGAGAGTTGTGGGAACGGAGACGGAGAGTTGTGGGAACAGGGACGGAGAGTTGTGGGAACAGGGACGGAGAGTTGTGGGAACAGGGACGGAGAGGTGTCGGAACAGGGACGGAGAGTTGTATTAACAGGGACTGAGAGTTGTGGGAACAGGGACGGCGAGTTGTGGTAACAGGGAAGGAGAGTTGTGGGAACAGGGACGGAGAGGTGTGGGAACAGGGACGGAGAGTTGTGGGAACAGGGACGGAGAGTTGTGGCAACAGGGACGGAGAGGTGTGGGAACAGGGACGGAGAGTTGTGGGAACAGGAACGGAGAGTTGTGGGAACAGGGACGGAGAGTTGTGGTAACAGGGACCAAGAGTTTTGGGAACAGGGACGGCGAGTTGTGGTAACAGGGACGGAGAGATGTGGGAACAGGGACGGAGAGTTGTGGGAACAGGGACGGAGAGGTGTGGGAACAGGGACGGAGAGTTGTGGTAACAGGGACGGATAGTTGTGGGAACAGGGACGGAGAGTTGTGGTAACAGGGACGGAGAGTTGTGGGAACAGGGACGGAGAGTTGTGGGAACAGGGACGGAGAGTTGTGGTAACAGGGACGGCGAGTTGTGGTAACAGAGACGGAGAGTTGTGGTAACAGGGACGGCGAGTTGTGGTAACAGGGACGGCGAGTTGTGGTAACAGGGACGGAGAGTTGTGGTAACAGGGACGGAGAGTTGTGGGAACAGGGACGGAGAGTTGTGGTAACAGGGACGGAGAGTTGTGGGAACAGGGACGGAGAGTTGTGGTAACAGAGACGGAGAGTTGTGGGAACAGAGACGGAGAGTTGTGGGAACAGGGACGGAGAGTTGTGGTAACAGGGACGGAGAGTTGTGGTAACAGGGACGGAGAGTTGTGGGAACAGGGACGGAGAGTTGTGGTAACAGGGACGGAGAGTTGTGGTAACAGAGACGGAGAGTTGTGGTAACAGGGACGGAGAGTTGTGGTAACAGGGACGGAGAGTTGTGGGAACAGGGACGGAGAGATGTGGGAACAGGGACGGAGAGTTGTGGGAACAGGGACGGAGAGTTGTGGGAACAGGGACGGAGAGGTGTCGGAACAGGGACGGAGAGTTGTAGGAACAGGGACGGAGAGTTGTGGTAACAGGGACGGAGAGTTGTGGTAACAGGGACGGAGAGTTGTGGTAACAGAGACGGAGAGTTGTGGGAACAGGGACGGCGAGTTGTGGTAACAGAGACGGAGAGTTGTGGGAACAGGGACGGCGAGTTGTGGTAACAGAGACGGAGAGTTGTGGTAACAGGGACGGCGAGTTGTGGTAACAGAGACGGAGAGTTGTGGGAACAGAGACGTAGAGTTGTGGGAACAGAGACGGGACGAAGAGTTGTGGGAACAGGGACGGAGAGTTGTGGGAACAGGGACGGAGAGTTGTGGGAACAGGGACGGAGAGGTGTGGGAACAGGGACGGAACGGAGAGTTGTGGGAACAGGGACGGAGAGGTGTGGGAACAGGGACGGAACGAAGAGTTGTGGGAACAGGGACGGAGAGTTGTGGGAACAGGGACGGAGAGGTGTCGAAACAGGGACGGAGAGTTGTTTAACAGGGACGGAGAGTTGTGGGAACAGGGACGGAGAGGTGTCGGAACAGGGACGGAGAGTTGTGGTAACAGGGACGGGACGGAGAGTTGTGGGAACAGAGACGGGACGGAGAGTTGTGGTAACAGGGACGGAGAGTTGTGGGAACAGGGACGGAGAGTTGTGGGAACAGGGACGGAGAGTTGTGGGACAGGGATGGAGAGGTGTGGGAACAGGGACGGAGAGTTGTGGGAACAGGGACGGAGAGTTGTGAGAACAGAGACGGAGAGTTGTGGGAACGGAGACGGAGAGTTGTGGGAACAGGGACGGAGAGTTGTGGGAACAGGGACGGAGAGTTGTGGGAACAGGGACGGAGAGGTGTCGGAACAGGGACGGAGAGTTGTATTAACAGGGACTGAGAGTTGTGGGAACAGGGACGGCGAGTTGTGGTAACAGGGAAGGAGAGTTGTGGGAACAGGGACGGAGAGGTGTGGGAACAGGGACGGAGAGTTGTGGGAACAGGGACGGAGAGTTGTGGTAACAGGGACGGAGAGGTGTGGGAACAGGGACGGAGAGTTGTGGGAACAGGAACGGAGAGTTGTGGGAACAGGGACGGCGAGTTGTGGTAACAGGGACCAAGAGTTATGGGAACAGGGACGGCGAGTTGTGGTAACAGGGACGGAGAGATGTGGGAACAGGGACGGAGAGTTGTGGGAACAGGGACGGAGAGGTGTGGGAACAGGGACGGAGAGTTGTGGTAACAGGGACGGAGAGTTGTGGGAACAGGGACGGAGAGTTGTGGTAACAGGGACGGAGAGTTGTGGTAACAGAGACGGAGAGTTGTGGTAACAGGGACGGAGAGTTGTGGTAACAGGGACGGAGAGTTGTGGGAACAGGGACGGAGAGATGTGGGAACAGGGACGGAGAGTTGTGGGAACAGGGACGGAGAGTTGTGGGAACAGGGACGGAGAGGTGTCGGAACAGGGACGGAGAGTTGTAGGAACAGGGACGGAGAGTTGTGGTAACAGGGACGGAGAGTTGTGGTAACAGGGACGGAGAGTTGTGGTAACAGAGACGGAGAGTTGTGGGAACAGGGACGGCGAGTTGTGGTAACAGAGACGGAGAGTTGTGGGAACAGGGACGGCGAGTTGTGGTAACAGAGACGGAGAGTTGTGGTAACAGGGACGGCGAGTTGTGGTAACAGAGACGGAGAGTTGTGGGAACAGAGACGTAGAGTTGTGGGAACAGAGACGGGACGAAGAGTTGTGGGAACAGGGACGGAGAGTTGTGGGAACAGGGACGGAGAGTTGTGGGAACAGGGACGGAGAGGTGTGGGAACAGGGACGGAACGGAGAGTTGTGGGAACAGGGACGGAGAGGTGTGGGAACAGGGACGGAACGAAGAGTTGTGGGAACAGGGACGGAGAGTTGTGGGAACAGGGACGGAGAGGTGTCGAAACAGGGACGGAGAGTTGTTCAACAGGGACGGAGAGTTGTGGGAACAGGGACGGAGAGGTGTCGGAACAGGGACGGAGAGTTGTGGTAACAGGGACGGGACGGAGAGTTGTGGGAACAGAGACGGGACGGAGATTTGTGGTAACAGGGACGGAGAGTTGTGGGAACAGGGACGGAGAGTTGTGGGAACAGGGACGGAGAGTTGTGGGACAGGGATGGAGAGGTGTGGGAACAGGGACGGAGAGTTGTGGGAACAGGGACGGAGAGTTGTGAGAACAGAGACGGAGAGTTGTGGGAACGGAGACGGAGAGTTGTGGGAACAGGGACGGAGAGTTGTGGGAACAGGGACGGAGAGTTGTGGGAACAGGGACGGAGAGGTGTCGGAACAGGGACGGAGAGTTGTATTAACAGGGACTGAGAGTTGTGGGAACAGGGACGGCGAGTTGTGGTAACAGGGAAGGAGAGTTGTGGGAACAGGGACGGAGAGGTGTGGGAACAGGGACGGAGAGTTGTGGGAACAGGGACGGAGAGTTGTGGTAACAGGGACGGAGAGGTGTGGGAACAGGGACGGAGAGATGTGGGAACAGGAACGGAGAGTTGTGGGAACAGGGACGGAGAGTTGTGGTAACAGGGACCAAGAGTTATGGGAACAGGGACGGCGAGTTGTGGTAACAGGGACGGAGAGATGTGGGAACAGGGACGGAGAGTTGTGGGAACAGGGACGGAGAGGTGTGGGAACAGGGACGGAGAGTTGTGGTAACAGGGACGGATAGTTGTGGGAACAGGGACGGAGAGTTGTGGTAACAGGGACGGAGAGTTGTGGGAACAGGGACGGAGAGTTGTGGGAACAGGGACGGAGAGTTGTGGTAACAGGGACGGCGAGTTGTGGTAACAGAGACGGAGAGTTGTGGTAACAGGGACGGCGAGTTGTGGTAACAGGGACGGCGAGTTGTGGTAACAGGGACGGAGAGTTGTGGTAACAGGGACGGAGAGTTGTGGGAACAGGGACGGAGAGTTGTGGTAACAGGGACGGAGAGTTGTGGGAACAGGGACGGAGAGTTGTGGTAACAGAGACGGAGAGTTGTGGGAACAGGGACGGCGAGTTGTGGTAACAGAGAGGGAGAGTTGTGGTAACAGGGACGGCGAGTTGTGGTAACAGAGACGGAGAGTTGTGGGAACAGAGACGTAGAGTTGTGGGAACAGAGACGGGACGAAGAGTTGTGGGAACAGGGACGGAGAGTTGTGGGAACAGGGACGGAGAGTTGTGGGAACAGGGACGGAGAGGTGTGGGAACAGGGACGGAACGGAGAGTTGTGGGAACAGGGACGGAGAGGTGTGGGAACAGGGACGGAACGAAGAGTTGTGGGAACAGGGACGGAGAGTTGTGGGAACAGGGACGGAGAGGTGTCGAAACAGGGACGGAGAGTTGTTTAACAGGGACGGAGAGTTGTGGGAACAGGGACGGAGAGGTGTCGGAACAGGGACGGAGAGTTGTGGTAACAGGGACGGAACGGAGAGTTGTGGGAACAGGGACGGAGAGGTGTGGGAACAGGGACGGAACGAAGAGTTGTGGGAACAGGGACGGAGAGTTGTGGGAACAGGGACGGAGAGGTGTCGAAACAGGGACGGAGAGTTGTTTAACAGGGACGGAGAGTTGTGGGAACAGGGACGGAGAGTTGTGGTAACAGGGACGGAGAGTTGTGGGAACAGGGACGGAGAGTTGTGGTAACAGGGACGGAGAGGTGTGGGAACAGGGACGGCGAGTTGTGGTAACAGGGAAGGAGAGTTGTGGGAACAGGGACGGAGAGGTGTGGGAACAGGGACGGAGAGTTGTGGGAACAGAGACGGAGAGTTGTGGGAACAGGGACGGAGAGTTGTGGTAACAGGGACGGAGAGTTGTGGTAACAGGGACGGAGAGTTGTGGGAACAGGGACGGAGAGTTGTGGTAACAGGGACGGAGAGTTGTGGTAACAGAGACGGAGAGTTGTGGTAACAGGGACGGAGAGTTGTGGTAACAGGGACGGAGAGTTGTGGGAACAGGGACGGAGAGATGTGGGAACAGGGACGGAGAGTTGTGGGAACAGGGACGGAGAGTTGTGGGAACAGGGACGGAGAGGTGTCGGAACAGGGACGGAGAGTTGTAGGAACAGGGACGGAGAGTTGTGGTAACAGGGACGGAGAGTTGTGGTAACAGGGACGGAGAGTTGTGGTAACAGAGACGGAGAGTTGTGGGAACAGGGACGGCGAGTTGTGGTAACAGAGACGGAGAGTTGTGGGAACAGGGACGGCGAGTTGTGGTAACAGAGACGGAGAGTTGTGGTAACAGGGACGGCGAGTTGTGGTAACAGAGACGGAGAGTTGTGGGAACAGAGACGTAGAGTTGTGGGAACAGAGACGGGACGAAGAGTTGTGGGAACAGGGACGGAGAGTTGTGGGAACAGGGACGGAGAGTTGTGGGAACAGGGACGGAGAGGTGTGGGAACAGGGACGGAACGGAGAGTTGTGGGAACAGGGACGGAGAGGTGTGGGAACAGGGACGGAACGAAGAGTTGTGGGAACAGGGACGGAGAGTTGTGGGAACAAGGACGGAGAGGTGTCGAAACAGGGACGGAGAGTTGTTTAACAGGGACGGAGAGTTGTGGGAACAGGGACGGAGAGGTGTCGGAACAGGGACGGAGAGTTGTGGTAACAGGGACGGGACGGAGAGTTGTGGGAACAGAGACGGGACGGAGAGTTGTGGTAACAGGGACGGAGAGTTGTGGGAACAGGGACGGAGAGTTGTGGTAACAGGGACGGAGAGTTGTGGTAACAGGGACGGAGAGTTGTGGGAACAGGGACGGAGAGTTGTGGTAACAGGGACGGAGAGTTGTGGTAACAGAGACGGAGAGTTGTGGTAACAGGGACGGAGAGTTGTGGTAACAGGGACGGAGAGTTGTGGGAACAGGGACGGAGAGATGTGGGAACAGGGACGGAGAGTTGTGGGAACAGGGACGGAGAGTTGTGGGAACAGGGACGGAGAGGTGTCGGAACAGGGACGGAGAGTTGTAGGAACAGGGACGGAGAGTTGTGGTAACAGGGACGGAGAGTTGTGGTAACAGGGACGGAGAGTTGTGGTAACAGAGACGGAGAGTTGTGGGAACAGGGACGGCGAGTTGTGGTAACAGAGACGGAGAGTTGTGGGAACAGGGACGGCGAGTTGTGGTAACAGAGACGGAGAGTTGTGGTAACAGGGACGGCGAGTTGTGGTAACAGAGACGGAGAGTTGTGGGAACAGAGACGTAGAGTTGTGGGAACAGAGACGGGACGAAGAGTTGTGGGAACAGGGACGGAGAGTTGTGGGAACAGGGACGGAGAGTTGTGGGAACAGGGACGGAGAGGTGTGGGAACAGGGACGGAACGGAGAGTTGTGGGAACAGGGACGGAGAGGTGTGGGAACAGGGACGGAACGAAGAGTTGTGGGAACAGGGACGGAGAGTTGTGGGAACAGGGACGGAGAGGTGTCGAAACAGGGACGGAGAGTTGTTTAACAGGGACGGAGAGTTGTGGGAACAGGGACGGAGAGGTGTCGGAACAGGGACGGAGAGTTGTGGTAACAGGGACGGGACGGAGAGTTGTGGGAACAGAGACGGGACGGAGAGTTGTGGTAACAGGGACGGAGAGTTGTGGGAACAGGGACGGAGAGTTGTGGGAACAGGGACGGAGAGTTGTGGGACAGGGATGGAGAGGTGTGGGAACAGGGACGGAGAGTTGTGGGAACAGGGACGGAGAGTTGTGAGAACAGAGACGGAGAGTTGTGGGAACGGAGACGGAGAGTTGTGGGAACAGGGACGGAGAGTTGTGGGAACAGGGACGGAGAGTTGTGGGAACAGGGACGGAGAGGTGTCGGAACAGGGACGGAGAGTTGTATTAACAGGGACTGAGAGTTGTGGGAACAGGGACGGCGAGTTGTGGTAACAGGGAAGGAGAGTTGTGGGAACAGGGACGGAGAGGTGTGGGAAAAGGGACGGAGAGTTGTGGGAACAGGGACGGAGAGTTGTGGTAACAGGGACGGAGAGGTGTGGGAACAGGGACGGAGAGTTGTGGGAACAGGAACGGAGAGTTGTGGGAACAGGGACGGAGAGTTGTGGTAACAGGGACCAAGAGTTATGGGAACAGGGACGGCGAGTTGTGGTAACAGGGACGGAGAGATGTGGGAACAGGGACGGAGAGTTGTGGGAACAGGGACGGAGAGGTGTGGGAACAGGGACGGAGAGTTGTGGTAACAGGGACGGATAGGTGTGGGAACAGGGACGGAGAGTTGTGGTAACAGGGACGGAGAGTTGTGGGAACAGGGACGGAGAGTTGTGGGAACAGGGACGGAGAGTTGTGGTAACAGGGACGGCGAGTTGTGGTAACAGAGACGGAGAGTTGTGGTAACAGGGACGGCGAGTTGTGGTAACAGGGACGGCGAGTTGTGGTAACAGGGACGGAGAGTTGTGGTAACAGGGACGGAGAGTTGTGGGAACAGGGACGGAGAGTTGTGGTAACAGGGACGGAGAGTTGTGGGAACAGGGACGGAGAGTTGTGGTAACAGAGACGGAGAGTTGTGGGAACAGGGACGGCGAGTTGTGGTAACAGAGAGGGAGAGTTGTGGTAACAGGGACGGCGAGTTGTGGTAACAGAGACGGAGAGTTGTGGGAACAGAGACGTAGAGTTGTGGGAACAGAGACGGGACGAAGAGTTGTGGGAACAGGGACGGAGAGTTGTGGGAACAGGGACGGAGAGTTGTGGGAACAGGGACGGAGAGGTGTGGGAACAGGGACGGAACGGAGAGTTGTGGGAACAGGGACGGAGAGGTGTGGGAACAGGGACGGAACGAATAGTTGTGGGAACAGGGACGGAGAGTTGTGGGAACAGGGACGGAGAGGTGTCGAAACAGGGACGGAGAGTTGTTTAACAGGGACGGAGAGTTGTGGGAACAGGGACGGAGAGGTGTCGGAACAGGGACGGAGAGTTGTGGTAACAGGGACGGAACGGAGAGTTGTGGGAACAGGGACGGAGAGGTGTGGGAACAGAGACGGAACGAAGAGTTGTGGGAACAGGGACGGAGAGTTGTGGGAACAGGGACGGAGAGGTGTCGAAACAGGGACGGAGAGTTGTTTAACAGGGACGGAGAGTTGTGGGAACAGGGACGGAGAGTTGTGGTAACAGGGACGGAGAGTTGTGGGAACAGGGACGGAGAGTTGTGGTAACAGGGACGGAGAGGTGTGGGAACAGGGACGGCGAGTTGTGGTAACAGGGAAGGAGAGTTGTGGGAACAGGGACGGAGAGGTGTGGGAACAGGGACGGAGAGTTGTGGGAACAGAGACGGAGAGTTGTGGGAACAGGGACGGAGAGTTGTGGTAACAGGGACGGAGAGTTGTGGTAACAGGGACGGAGAGTTGTGGGAACAGGGACGGAGAGTTGTGGTAACAGGGACGGAGAGTTGTGGTAACAGAGACGGAGAGTTGTGGTAACAGGGACGGAGAGTTGTGGTAACAGGGACGGAGAGTTGTGGGAACAGGGACGGAGAGATGTGGGAACAGGGACGGAGAGTTGTGGGAACAGGGACGGAGAGTTGTGGGAACAGGGACGGAGAGGTGTCGGAACAGGGACGGAGAGTTGTAGGAACAGGGACGGAGAGTTGTGGTAACAGGGACGGAGAGTTGTGGTAACAGGGACGGAGAGTTGTGGTAACAGAGACGGAGAGTTGTGGGAACAGGGACGGCGAGTTGTGGTAACAGAGACGGAGAGTTGTGGGAACAGGGACGGCGAGTTGTGGTAACAGAGACGGAGAGTTGTGGTAACAGGGACGGCGAGTTGTGGTAACAGAGACGGAGAGTTGTGGGAACAGAGACGTAGAGTTGTGGGAACAGAGACGGGACGAAGAGTTGTGGGAACAGGGACGGAGAGTTGTGGGAACAGGGACGGAGAGTTGTGGGAACAGGGACGGAGAGGTGTGGGAACAGGGACGGAACGGAGAGTTGTGGGAACAGGGACGGAGAGGTGTGGGAACAGGGACGGAACGAAGAGTTGTGGGAACAGGGACGGAGAGTTATGGGAACAGGGACGGAGAGGTGTCGAAACAGGGACGGAGAGTTGTTTAACAGGGACGGAGAGTTGTGGGAACAGGGACGGAGAGGTGTCGGAACAGGGACGGAGAGTTGTGGTAACAGGGACGGGACGGAGAGTTGTGGGAACAGAGACGGGACGGAGAGTTGTGGTAACAGGGACGGAGAGTTGTGGGAACAGGGACGGAGAGTTGTGGGAACAGGGACGGAGAGTTGTGGGACAGGGATGGAGAGGTGTGGGAACAGGGACGGAGAGTTGTGGGAACAGGGACGGAGAGTTGTGAGAACAGAGACGGAGAGTTGTGGGAACGGAGACGGAGAGTTGTGGGAACAGGGACGGAGAGTTGTGGGAACAGGGACGGAGAGTTGTGGGAACAGGGACGGAGAGGTGTCGGAACAGGGACGGAGAGTTGTATTAACAGGGACTGAGAGTTGTGGGAACAGGGACGGCGAGTTGTGGTAACAGGGAAGGAGAGTTGTGGGAACAGGGACGGAGAGGTGTGGGAACAGGGACGGAGAGTTGTGGGAACAGGGACGGAGAGTTGTGGTAACAGGGACGGAGAGGTGTGGGAACAGGGACGGAGAGTTGTGGGAACAGGAACGGAGAGTTGTGGGAACAGGGACGGAGAGTTGTGGTAACAGGGACCAAGAGTTATGGGAACAGGGACGGCGAGTTGTGGTAACAGGGACGGAGAGATGTGGGAACAGGGACGGAGAGTTGTGGGAACAGGGACGGAGAGGTGTGGGAACAGGGACGGAGAGTTGTGGTAACAGGGACGGATAGTTGTGGGAACAGGGACGGAGAGTTGTGGTAACAGGGACGGAGAGTTGTGGGAACAGGGACGGAGAGTTGTGGGAACAGGGACGGAGAGTTGTGGTAACAGGGACGGCGAGTTGTGGTAACAGAGACGGAGAGTTGTGGTAACAGGGACGGCGAGTTGTGGTAACAGGGACGGCGAGTTGTGGTAACAGGGACGGAGAGTTGTGGTAACAGGGACGGAGAGTTGTGGGAACAGGGACGGAGAGTTGTGGTAACAGGGACGGAGAGTTGTGGGAACAGGGACGGAGAGTTGTGGTAACAGAGACGGAGAGTTGTGGGAACAGGGACGGCGAGTTGTGGTAACAGAGAGGGAGAGTTGTGGTAACAGGGACGGCGAGTTGTGGTAACAGAGACGGAGAGTTGTGGGAACAGAGACGTAGAGTTGTGGGAACAGAGACGGGACGAAGAGTTGTGGGAACAGGGACGGAGAGTTGTGGGAACAGGGACGGAGAGTTGTGGGAACAGGGACGGAGAGGTGTGGGAACAGGGACGGAACGGAGAGTTGTGGGAACAGGGACGGAGAGGTGTGGGAACAGGGACGGAACGAAGAGTTGTGGGAACAGGGACGGAGAGTTGTGGGAACAGGGACGGAGAGGTGTCGAAACAGGGACGGAGAGTTGTTTAACAGGGACGGAGAGTTGTGGGAACAGGGACGGAGAGGTGTCGGAACAGGGACGGAGAGTTGTGGTAACAGGGACGGGACGGAGAGTTGTGGGAACAGAGACGGGACGGAGAGTTGTGGTAACAGGGACGGAGAGGTGTGGGAACAGGGGCGGAGAGTTGTGGGAACAGGGACGGAGAGTTGTGGGAACAGGGACGGGGAGTTGTGGGAACAGGGACGGAGAGTTGTGGGACAGGGATGGAGAGGTGTGGGAACAGGGACGGAGAGTTGTGGGAACAGGGACGGAGAGTTGTGAGAACAGAGACGGAGAGTTGTGGGAACGGAGACGGAGAGTTGTGGGAACAGGGACGGAGAGTTGTGGGAACAGGGACGGAGAGTTGTGGGAACAGGGACGGAGAGGTGTCGGAGCAGGGACGGAGAGTTGTATTAACAGGGACTGAGAGTTGTGGGAACAGGGACGGCGAGTTGTGGTAACAGGGAAGGAGAGTTGTGGGAACAGGGACGGAGAGGTGTGGGAACAGGGACGGAGAGTTGTGGGAACAGGGACGGAGAGTTGTGGTAACAGGGACGGAGAGGTGTGGGAACAGGGACGGAGAGTTGTGGGAACAGGAACGGAGAGTTGTGGGAACAGGGACGGAGAGTTGTGGTAACAGGGACCAAGAGTTATGGGAACAGGGACGGCGAGTTGTGGTAACAGGGACGGAGAGATGTGGGAACAGGGACGGAGAGTTGTGGGAACAGGGACGGAGAGGTGTGGGAACAGGGACGGAGAGTTGTGGTAACAGGGACGGATAGTTGTGGGAACAGGGACGGAGAGTTGTGGTAACAGGGACGGAGAGTCGTGGGAACAGGGACGGAGAGTTGTGGGAACAGGGACGGAGAGTTGTGGTAACAGAGACGGAGAGTTGTGGGAACAGGGACGGCGAGTTGTGGTAACAGAGACGGAGAGTTGTGGTAACAGGGACGGCGAGTTGTGGTAACAGAGACGGAGAGTTGTGGGAACAGGGACGTAGAGTTGTGGGAACAGAGACGGGACGGAGAGTTGTGGGAACAGGGACGGAGAGTTGTGGGAACAGGAACGGAGAGGTGTGGGAACAGGGACGGAACGGAGAGTTGTGGGAACAGGGACGGAGAGGTGTGGGAACAGGGACGGAACGAAGAGTTGTGGGAACAGGGACGGAGAGTTGTGGGAACAGGGACGGAGAGGTGTCGGAACAGGGACGGAGAGTTGTGTTAACAGGGACGGAGAGTTGTGGAAACAGGGACGGAGAGGTGTCGGAACAGGGACGGAGAGTTGTGGTAACAGGGACGGGACGGAGAGTTGTGGGAACAGAGACGGGACGGAGAGTTGTGGTAACAGGGACGGAGAGGTGTGGGAACAGGGACGGAGAGTTGTGGGAACAGGGACGGAGAGTTGTGGGAACAGGGACGGAGAGTTGTGGGAACAGGGACGGAGAGTTGTGGGACAGGGATTGAGAGGTGTGGGAACAGGGACGGAGAGTTGTGGGAACAGGGACGGAGAGTTGTGAGAACAGAGACGGAGAGTTGTGGGAACGGGGACGGAGAGTTGTGGGAACAGGGACGGAGAGTTGTGGGAACAGGGACGGAGAGTTGTGGGAACAGGGACGGAGAGGTGTCGGAACAGGGACGGAGAGTTGTATTAACAGGGACTGAGAGTTGTGGGAACAGGGACGGCGAGTTGTGGTAACAGGGAAGGAGAGTTGTGGGAACAGGGACGGAGAGGTGTGGGAACAGGGACGGAGAGTTGTGGGAACAGGGACGGAGAGTTGTGGTAACAGGGACGGAGAGGTGTGGGAACAGGGACGGAGAGTTGTGGGAACAGGGACGGAGAGATGTGGGAACAGGGACGGAGAGTTGTGGGAACAGGGACGGAGAGTTGTGGGAACAGGGACGGAGAGGTGTCGGAACAGGGACGGAGAGTTGTAGGAACAGGGACGGAGAGTTGTGGTAACAGGGACGGAGAGTTGTGGTAACAGGGACGGAGAGTTGTGGTAACAGAGACGGAGAGTTGTGGGAACAGGGACGGCGAGTTGTGGTAACAGAGACGGAGAGTTGTGGGAACAGGGACGGCGAGTTGTGGTAACAGAGACGGAGAGTTGTGGTAACAGGGACGGCGAGTTGTGGTAACAGAGACGGAGAGTTGTGGGAACAGAGACGTAGAGTTGTGGGAACAGAGACGGGACGAAGAGTTGTGGGAACAGGGACGGAGAGTTGTGGGAACAGGGACGGAGAGTTGTGGGAACAGGGACGGAGAGGTGTGGGAACAGGGACGGAACGGAGAGTTGTGGGAACAGGGACGGAGAGGTGTGGGAACAGGGACGGAACGAAGAGTTGTGGGAACAGGGACGGAGAGTTGTGGGAACAGGGACGGAGAGGTGTCGAAACAGGGACGGAGAGTTGTTTAACAGGGACGGAGAGTTGTGGGAACAGGGACGGAGAGGTGTCGGAACAGGGACGGAGAGTTGTGGTAACAGGGACGGGACGGAGAGTTGTGGGAACAGAGACGGGACGGAGAGTTGTGTTAACAGGGACGGAGAGTTGTGGGAACAGGGACGGAGAGTTGTGGGAACAGGGACGGAGAGTTGTGGGACAGGGATGGAGAGGTGTGGGAACAGGGACGGAGAGTTGTGGGAACAGGGACGGAGAGTTGTGAGAACAGAGACGGAGAGTTGTGGGAACGGAGACGGAGAGTTGTGGGAACAGGGACGGAGAGTTGTGGGAACAGGGACGGAGAGTTGTGGGAACAGGGACGGAGAGGTGTCGGAACAGGGACGGAGAGTTGTATTAACAGGGACTGAGAGTTGTGGGAACAGGGACGGCGAGTTGTGGTAACAGGGAAGGAGAGTTGTGGGAACAGGGACGGAGAGGTGTGGGAACAGGGACGGAGAGTTGTGGGAACAGGGACGGAGAGTTGTGGTAACAGGGACGGAGAGGTGTGGGAACAGGGACGGAGAGTTGTGGGAACAGGAACGGAGAGTTGTGGGAACAGGGACGGAGAGTTGTGGTAACAGGGACCAAGAGTTATGGGAACAGGGACGGCGAGTTGTGGTAACAGGGACGGAGAGATGTGGGAACAGGGACGGAGAGTTGTGGGAACAGGGACGGAGAGGTGTGGGAACAGGGACGGAGAGTTGTGGTAACAGGGACGGATAGGTGTGGGAACAGGGACGGAGAGTTGTGGTAACAGGGACGGAGAGTTGTGGGAACAGGGACGGAGAGTTGTGGGAACAGGGACGGAGAGTTGTGGTAACAGGGACGGCGAGTTGTGGTAACAGAGACGGAGAGTTGTGGTAACAGGGACGGCGAGTTGTGGTAACAGGGACGGCGAGTTGTGGTAACAGGGACGGAGAGTTGTGGTAACAGGGACGGAGAGTTGTGGGAACAGGGACGGAGAGTTGTGGTAACAGGGACGGAGAGTTGTGGGAACAGGGACGGAGAGTTGTGGTAACAGAGACGGAGAGTTGTGGGAACAGGGACGGCGAGTTGTGGTAACAGAGAGGGAGAGTTGTGGTAACAGGGACGGCGAGTTGTGGTAACAGAGACGGAGAGTTGTGGGAACAGAGACGTAGAGTTGTGGGAACAGAGACGGGACGAAGAGTTGTGGGAACAGGGACGGAGAGTTGTGGGAACAGGGACGGAGAGTTGTGGGAACAGGGACGGAGAGGTGTGGGAACAGGGACGGAACGGAGAGTTGTGGGAACAGGGACGGAGAGGTGTGGGAACAGGGACGGAACGAAGAGTTGTGGGAACAGGGACGGAGAGTTGTGGGAACAGGGACGGAGAGGTGTCGAAACAGGGACGGAGAGTTGTTTAACAGGGACGGAGAGTTGTGGGAACAGGGACGGAGAGGTGTCGGAACAGGGACGGAGAGTTGTGGTAACAGGGACGGAACGGAGAGTTGTGGGAACAGGGACGGAGAGGTGTGGGAACAGGGACGGAACGAAGAGTTGTGGGAACAGGGACGGAGAGTTGTGGGAACAGGGACGGAGAGGTGTCGAAACAGGGACGGAGAGTTGTTTAACAGGGACGGAGAGTTGTGGGAACAGGGACGGAGAGTTGTGGTAACAGGGACGGAGAGTTGTGGGAACAGGGACGGAGAGTTGTGGTAACAGGGACGGAGAGGTGTGGGAACAGGGACGGCGAGTTGTGGTAACAGGGAAGGAGAGTTGTGGGAACAGGGACGGAGAGGTGTGGGAACAGGGACGGAGAGTTGTGGGAACAGAGACGGAGAGTTGTGGGAACAGGGACGGAGAGTTGTGGTAACAGGGACGGAGAGTTGTGGTAACAGGGACGGAGAGTTGTGGGAACAGGGACGGAGAGTTGTGGTAACAGGGACGGAGAGTTGTGGTAACAGAGACGGAGAGTTGTGGTAACAGGGACGGAGAGTTGTGGTAACAGGGACGGAGAGTTGTGGGAACAGGGACGGAGAGATGTGGGAACAGGGACGGAGAGTTGTGGGAACAGGGACGGAGAGTTGTGGGAACAGGGACGGAGAGGTGTCGGAACAGGGACGGAGAGTTGTAGGAACAGGGACGGAGAGTTGTGGTAACAGGGACGGAGAGTTGTGGTAACAGGGACGGAGAGTTGTGGTAACAGAGACGGAGAGTTGTGGGAACAGGGACGGCGAGTTGTGGTAACAGAGACGGAGAGTTGTGGGAACAGGGACGGCGAGTTGTGGTAACAGAGACGGAGAGTTGTGGTAACAGGGACGGCGAGTTGTGGTAACAGAGACGGAGAGTTGTGGGAACAGAGACGTAGAGTTGTGGGAACAGAGACGGGACGAAGAGTTGTGGGAACAGGGACGGAGAGTTGTGGGAACAGGGACGGAGAGTTGTGGGAACAGGGACGGAGAGGTGTGGGAACAGGGACGGAACGGAGAGTTGTGGGAACAGGGACGGAGAGGTGTGGGAACAGGGACGGAACGAAGAGTTGTGGGAACAGGGACGGAGAGTTGTGGGAACAGGGACGGAGAGGTGTCGAAACAGGGACGGAGAGTTGTTTAACAGGGACGGAGAGTTGTGGGAACAGGGACGGAGAGGTGTCGGAACAGGGACGGAGAGTTGTGGTAACAGGGACGGGACGGAGAGTTGTGGGAACAGAGACGGGACGGAGAGTTGTGGTAACAGGGACGGAGAGTTGTGGGAACAGGGACGGAGAGTTGTGGGAACAGGGACGGAGAGTTGTGGGACAGGGATGGAGAGGTGTGGGAACAGGGACGGAGAGTTGTGGGAACAGGGACGGAGAGTTGTGAGAACAGAGACGGAGAGTTGTGGGAACGGAGACGGAGAGTTGTGGGAACAGGGACGGAGAGTTGTGGGAACAGGGACGGAGAGTTGTGGGAACAGGGACGGAGAGGTGTCGGAACAGGGACGGAGAGTTGTATTAACAGGGACTGAGAGTTGTGGGAACAGGGACGGCGAGTTGTGGTAACAGGGAAGGAGAGTTGTGGGAACAGGGACGGAGAGGTGTGGGAACAGGGACGGAGAGTTGTGGGAACAGGGACGGAGAGTTGTGGTAACAGGGACGGAGAGGTGTGGGAACAGGGACGGAGAGTTGTGGGAACAGGAACGGAGAGTTGTGGGAACAGGGACGGAGAGTTGTGGTAACAGGGACCAAGAGTTATGGGAACAGGGACGGCGAGTTGTGGTAACAGGGACGGAGAGATGTGGGAACAGGGACGGAGAGTTGTGGGAACAGGGACGGAGAGGTGTGGGAACAGGGACGGAGAGTTGTGGTAACAGGGACGGATAGTTGTGGGAACAGGGACGGAGAGTTGTGGTAACAGGGACGGAGAGTTGTGGGAACAGGGACGGAGAGTTGTGGGAACAGGGACGGAGAGTTGTGGTAACAGGGACGGCGAGTTGTGGTAACAGAGACGGAGAGTTGTGGTTACAGGGACGGCGAGTTGTGGTAACAGGGACGGCGAGTTGTGGTAACAGGGACGGAGAGTTGTGGTAACAGGGACGGAGAGTTGTGGGAACAGGGACGGAGAGTTGTGGTAACAGGGACGGAGAGTTGTGGGAACAGGGACGGAGAGTTGTGGTAACAGAGACGGAGAGTTGTGGGAACAGGGACGGCGAGTTGTGGTAACAGAGAGGGAGAGTTGTGGTAACAGGGACGGCGAGTTGTGGTAACAGAGACGGAGAGTTGTGGGAACAGAGACGTAGAGTTGTGGGAACAGAGACGGGACGAAGAGTTGTGGGAACAGGGACGGAGAGTTGTGGGAACAGGGACGGAGAGTTGTGGGAACAGGGACGGAGAGGTGTGGGAACAGGGACGGAACGGAGAGTTGTGGGAACAGGGACGGAGAGGTGTGGGAACAGGGACGGAACGAAGAGTTGTGGGAACAGGGACGGAGAGTTGTGGGAACAGGGACGGAGAGGTGTCGAAACAGGGACGGAGAGTTGTTTAACAGGGACGGAGAGTTGTGGGAACAGGGACGGAGAGGTGTCGGAACAGGGACGGAGAGTTGTGGTAACAGGGACGGGACGGAGAGTTGTGGGAACAGAGACGGGACGGAGAGTTGTGGTAACAGGGACGGAGAGGTGTGGGAACAGGGGCGGAGAGTTGTGGGAACAGGGACGGAGAGTTGTGGGAACAGGGACGGGGAGTTGTGGGAACAGGGACGGAGAGTTGTGGGACAGGGATGGAGAGGTGTGGGAACAGGGACGGAGAGTTGTGGGAACAGGGACGGAGAGTTGTGAGAACAGAGACGGAGAGTTGTGGGAACGGAGACGGAGAGTTGTGGGAACAGGGACGGAGAGTTGTGGGAACAGGGACGGAGAGTTGTGGGAACAGGGACGGAGAGGTGTCGGAGCAGGGACGGAGAGTTGTATTAACAGGGACTGAGAGTTGTGGGAACAGGGACGGCGAGTTGTGGTAACAGGGAAGGAGAGTTGTGGGAACAGGGACGGAGAGGTGTGGGAACAGGGACGGAGAGTTGTGGGAACAGGGACGGAGAGTTGTGGTAACAGGGACGGAGAGGTGTGGGAACAGGGACGGAGAGTTGTGGGAACAGGAACGGAGAGTTGTGGGAACAGGGACGGAGAGTTGTGGTAACAGGGACCAAGAGTTATGGGAACAGGGACGGCGAGTTGTGGTAACAGGGACGGAGAGATGTGGGAACAGGGACGGAGAGTTGTGGGAACAGGGACGGAGAGGTGTGGGAACAGGGACGGAGAGTTGTGGTAACAGGGACGGATAGTTGTGGGAACAGGGACGGAGAGTTGTGGTAACAGGGACGGAGAGTCGTGGGAACAGGGACGGAGAGTTGTGGGAACAGGGACGGAGAGTTGTGGTAACAGAGACGGAGAGTTGTGGGAACAGGGACGGCGAGTTGTGGTAACAGAGACGGAGAGTTGTGGTAACAGGGACGGCGAGTTGTGGTAACAGAGACGGAGAGTTGTGGGAACAGGGACGTAGAGTTGTGGGAACAGAGACGGGACGGAGAGTTGTGGGAACAGGGACGGAGAGTTGTGGGAACAGGAACGGAGAGGTGTGGGAACAGGGACGGAACGGAGAGTTGTGGGAACAGGGACGGAGAGGTGTGGGAACAGGGACGGAACGAAGAGTTGTGGGAACAGGGACGGAGAGTTGTGGGAACAGGGACGGAGAGGTGTCGGAACAGGGACGGAGAGTTGTGTTAACAGGGACGGAGAGTTGTGGAAACAGGGACGGAGAGGTGTCGGAACAGGGACGGAGAGTTGTGGTAACAGGGACGGGACGGAGAGTTGTGGGAACAGAGACGGGACGGAGAGTTGTGGTAACAGGGACGGAGAGGTGTGGGAACAGGGACGGAGAGTTGTGGGAACATTGACGGAGAGTTGTGGGAACAGGGACGGAGAGTTGTGGGAACAGGGACGGAGAGTTGTGGGACAGGGATTGAGAGGTGTGGGAACAGGGACGGAGAGTTGTGGGAACAGGGACGGAGAGTTGTGAGAACAGAGACGGAGAGTTGTGGGAACGGGGACGGAGAGTTGTGGGAACAGGGACGGAGAGTTGTGGGAACAGGGACGGAGAGTTGTGGGAACAGGGACGGAGAGGTGTCGGAACAGGGACGGAGAGTTGTATTAACAGGGACTGAGAGTTGTGGGAACAGGGACGGCGAGTTGTGGTAACAGGGAAGGAGAGTTGTGGGAACAGGGACGGAGAGGTGTGGGAACAGGGACGGAGAGTTGTGGGAACAGGGACGGAGAGTTGTGGTAACAGGGACGGAGAGGTGTGGGAACAGGGACGGAGAGTTGTGGGAACAGGAACGGAGAGTTGTGGGAACAGGGACGGAGAGTTGTGGTAACAGGGACCGAGAGTTATGGGAACAGGGACGGCGAGTTGTGGTAACAGGGACGGAGAGATGTGGGAACAGGGACGGAGAGTTGTGGGAACAGGGACGGAGAGGTGTGGGAACAGGGACGGAGAGTTGTGGGAACAGGGACGAAGAGTTGTGGGAACAGGGACGGAGAGGTGTCGGAACAGGGACGGAGAGTTGTATTAACAGGGACTGAGAGTTGTGGGAACAGGGACGGCGAGTTGTGGTAACAGGGAAGGAGAGTTGTGGGAACAGGGACGGAGAAGTGTGGGAACAGGGACGGAGAGGTGTGGGAACAGGGACGGAGAGTTGTGGGAACAGGGACGGAGAGTTGTGGGAACAGGGACGGAGAGTTGTGGGAACAGGGACGGAGAGTTGTGGGACAGGGATGGAGAGGTGTGGGAACAGGGACGGAGAGTTGTGGGAACAGGGACGGGGAGTTGTGAGAACAGAGACGGAGAGTTGTGGGAACGGGGACGGAGAGTTGTGGGAACAGGGACGGAGAGTTGTGGGAACAGGGACGGAGAGTTGTGGGAACAGGGACGGAGAGGTGTCGGAACAGGGACGGAGAGTTGTATTAACAGGGACTGAGAGTTGTGGGAACAGGGACGGCGAGTTGTGGTAACAGGGAAGGAGAGTTGTGGGAACAGGGACGGAGAGGTGTGGGAACAGGGACGGAGAGTTGTGGGAACAGGGACGGAGAGTTGTGGTAACAGGGACGGAGAGGTGTGGGAACAGGGACGGAGAGTTGTGGGAACAGGAACGGAGAGTTGTGGGAACAGGGACGGAGAGTTGTGGTAACAGGGACCGAGAGTTATGGGAACAGGGACGGCGAGTTGTGGTAACAGGGACGGAGAGATGTGGGAACAGGGACGGAGAGTTGTGGGAACAGGGACGGAGAGGTGTGGGAACAGGGATGGAGAGTTGTGGGAACAGGGACGGAGAGTTGTGGGAACAGGGACGGAGAGGTGTGGGAACAGGGACGGAACGGAGAGTTGTGGGAACAGGGACGGAGAGGTGTGGGAACAGGGACGGAACGGATATTTGTGGGAACAGGGACGGAGAGTGGTGGGAACAGGGACGGAGAGTTGTGGTAACAGAGACGGAGAGTTGTGGTAACAGGGACGGAGAGTTGTGGTAACAGAGACGGAGAGTTGTGGTAACAGGGACGGAGAGTTGTGGTAACAGGGACGGAGAGTTGTGGTAACAGGGACGGAGAGTTGTGGTAACAGGGACGGAGAGATGTGGGAACAGGGACGGAGAGTGGTGGGAACAGGGACGGAGAGTTGTGGTACCGTACGATGAGAGCATGTCCCTCTGTGGGATGTTGGCAGTGTGGCTTGCTCCTTACTGCTGCGGCTGGACGTACCACACCGTGGGTGCAGACGCCGAACAAGGACTATCACATGGTCATGACAAATCGACATCAATTCAGCTAACCTACCCAGTACCCAGCCTGAGTGACCTCCTACCTAATGGTACCTAATGGTCCTACCTAATGGAGTGACCTCCACCTAATGGTACCTAATGGTCCTACCTAATGGAGTGACCTCCACCTAATGGTACCTAATGGTCCTACCTAATGGAGTGACCTCCACCTAATGGTACCTAATGGTCCTACCTAATGGAGTCACCTCCACCTAATGGTACCTAATGGTCCTACCTAATGGAGTGACCTCCACCTAATGGTACCTAATGGTCCTACCTAATGGAGTGACCTCCACCTAATGGTACAATGCCACGACGCACTGCTTTCAGCTCTGTTGATCATTCAAGAGCTACTTCAGATACTAAATCTGGGCGGAATGGAGTATTCTACATTAGCTGTGTTAAATGACATTAGGTCCTGGGGAAAACACTACAGGGTCGTCTGCACGTCTTTGGTGAGGTGATTTGGCATTTTGGAGCTAGTGCTTCCACCCATTAGAGGGGTACTGGCATAAGTCATGTATCGTATGCGTTGACAAAGGAATCGCGTTGGTAGTGGACAGATACACCCGTGTGTGACAGGTGACAGCTGTACATGTGTGTGACAGGTGACGGCTGTACCCGTGTGTGACAGGTGACAGCTGTACATGTGTGTGACAGATGACAGCTGTTCTTGTGTGTGACAGGCGACGGCTGTACCTGTGTGTGACAGTTTTACCTGTATGTTGACAGGTGACGGATGTACCTGTTCCGACTGGCATGGCTGCATCATGTCTGCCAACATTGTCGGGAAGGACAACGTCCAGCCGTACAAGTTCTCCCAGTGCTCGCGAGAGGACTACCACAAGGAGCTGCAGCGGTCGCACGGCCTCTGTCTCTTCAACCGACCCAACGAGGTCTCAGTAAGAGCACGATACCCCACCCTGGCTGGCCCTGCATCACCCTGGCTGGCCCTGCATCACCCTGGCTGGCCCTGCATCACCCTGGCTGGCCCTGCATCACCCTGGCTGGCCCTGCATCACCCTGGCTGGCCCTGCATCACCCTGGCTAGCCGTGCATCACCCTGGCTGGCCCTGCATCACCCTGGCTGGCCCTGCATCACCCTGGCTGGCCCTGCATCACCCTGGCTAGCCCTGCATCACCCTGGCTGGCCCTGCATCACCCTGGCTAGCCCTGCATCACCCTGGCTGGCCCTGCATCACCCTGGCTGGCCCTGCATCACCCTGGCTAGCCCTGCATCACCCTGGCTGGCCCTGCATCACCCTGGCTGGCCCTGCATCACCCTGGCTGGCCCTGCATCACCCTGGCTGGCCCTGCATCACCCTGGCTAGCCCTGCATCACCCTGGCTGGCCCTGCATCACCCTGGCTAGCCCTGCATCACCCTGGCTAGCCCTGCATCACCCTGGCTGGCCCTGCATCACCCTGGCTGGCCCTGCATCACCCTGGCTGGCCCTGCATCACCCTGGCTGGCCCTGCATCACCCTGGCTGGCCCTGCATCACCCTGGCTGGCCCTGCATCACCCTGGCTGGCCCTGCATCACCCTGGCTGGCCCTGCATCACCCTGGCTGGCCCTGCATCACCCTGGCTGGCCCTGCATCACCCTGGCTGGCCCTGCATCACCCTGGCTGGCCCTGCATCACCCTGGCTGGCCCTGCATCACCCTGGCTGGCCCTGCATCACCCTGGCTGGCCCTGCATCACCCTGGCTGGCCCTGCATCACCCTGGCTGGCCCTGCATCACCCTGGCTGGCCCTGCATCACCCTGGCTGGCCCTGCATCACCCTGGCTGGCCCTGCATCACCCTGGCTAGCCCTGCATCACCCTGGCTGGCCCTGCATCACCCTGGCTGGCCCTGCATCACCCTGGCTGGCCCTGCATCACCCTGGCTAGCCCTGCATCACCCTGGCTGGCCCTGCATCACCCTGGCTGGCCCTGCATCACCCTGGCTGGCCCTGCATCACCCTGGCTAGCCGTGCATCACCCTGGCTGGCCCTGCATCACCCTGGCTGGCCCTGCATCACCCTGGCTAGCCGTGCATCACCCTGGCTAGCCGTGCATCACCCTGACTGGCCCTGCATCACCCTGGCTGGCCCTGCATCACCCTGGCTGGCCCTGCATCACCCTGGCTAGCCGTGCATCACCCTGCATTACCCTGCATTACCCTGCATTACCCTGCATTACCCTGCATTTCCCTGCATTACCCTGCATTACCCTGCATTACCCTGCATTTTCCTGCATTACCCTGCATTATCCTGCATTATCCTGCATTACCCTGCATTACCCTGCATTACCCTGCATTATACGGTACTACTCTGTACTACTATACAATGCATCCCCCTCAATTACCCTGCGTTAGTCTCCCATTGGGACAAAGCAGGTCGTGCTTGACATCCTCCCGTCTTGCCTGGCCTTGTCTGGCCTGGTCCCTCGCTGACCAGAAGGCTCAGTCTGATTTCGGTGGATTCTCCCTGACCCTATTAGACCGTGCCTGCTTCTCCTCCCCGGCCCGCCATTCTCCGCGGCATTATATCGGACCAAACGTGGGCCAACGATTCGTCTGAGTTGAATGTGAGCTGCGAGCTGTACACATCCAGAATACATTCATGAGTACATAATACATCAGAATGAAG
>JAXIVJ010011923.1:0-5000 GCA_036785665.1 Chirona hameri | reverse complement strand
AATGGTTTTACTCGTGTGTGACATTAGACTTTTCCAGTATTTTAAATGAACTCAGCATGTTCTAACAAGCATTAACGAATGGCCCGTAAAACGGTTATTCCAGTAAATACAGTCAATACTTCCTAAAAGCCTAAACCTAACTCTACAGACTGACTAAAACGATCTTCATATCAACCAATGAAATCAAACCGGAATGCTATCAGCTTAAAAAAACATTGTCAAACACATGCAAGATGATATATTTAATCTGCCATCACCTTATACAATAACGTAAGAAATGGATTTCAAGACTCTAACAAAAGCCATACAGATGGCGCAATGGGGCACAGGTGGACAAGGCTTGACAAAGGTAAAATTGAAGAACGTCTAAACGATGAAATATCGTAGTTTCACTTGACCTTTTCAACTTAAATGGAAAAACCTTTAAAATCGGGTTCTTAATGAGGCCAGCCCTAAAACAAAATTATTTTTGATAACCATGGAACTTTGGTTCATAAATGATTAAAAAGCTTGATGACGTTACTTTGCATTCATTTGCCCGTCTTACCTTACAAGTTTTTATATCGCATTTTGTCTGAGTTAACAACTCGCCGCTACGGGGGGCTGACAGGCCCCTGAGGTTTTTCCTTGAATAACTTTTGACACATAGGATGCACCTTGCTGAAATTTTTGGTAGCTGAGTTTACAACAATTATACGTAGGCTGTAAAAAAAAATTTGAATTGGTCAATAAGTTTTGGGAGATAATAATGTTTGATGACGTCATGTGGGTAAAAAATGAGAAATATTTGAAAAATCGTAGAAAACAGAGTTTTAAAGCAAATTGCAAACACAATTCACCAAGATACAAAATGACATTCTCTTATCAAATAACAATCTCTGATTTTCCACAAATTTTTGGTTTTTGACCCCTAAAATTCAAAAAGACTGATTTAAAATCCCGCACAAAATCACAATTTCAAAGATATTATAAAAACCGGAATATATGTGAGACGAAGCTTTGAAATTTGTTATGTGGGGAATATCCCCATACCAAATTTCAAAGCAATATCTACATTTTTGACTGAGTGATGGCTTCCTAAGTGTAAGAAACTGATGACATCATTTTTTTTATAACTTTTTTATACATTTTTGGACAATATACGAACAAACAATTACGTTTTTTTGTATTTCTGAGCCAAAACTGGTCTAGGAACATGTCTTTTTATTTACATTTATCAATTTCTAATTTTTAAGGTTTTCTGAAGAGCAAAATCGCTGTTCTGGACGTGGTAATCCGAGGTCATTCACTTGACCCGGAAGGTCACCCGTTGACCTGAAACCCTAAAAATCGCAAACAGTCTGATTGCATCTCATGACAGGCAACATGCTGGTTCTTACCGCATTGCTCTAAGTTGCTTGTTTGGAAGTTAACAGGGGGGCCTGTCAGCCCCCCCCCCACCCCCGTAGGGCGAAGGTTGAAAAAAGCTCCCGTAGGGCGAGGGTTAAAAGATGTAAACATGACGAATGTTTCATTGACATTGCAAACACCGCTGAGTGAAAACTGTCCAACCACATCTTGCCCATCAACCAATACCTCTTGTCACAGCGACATCAACTCCGCCCAGTAATGCATCTCACCAGCTTGTTTACGCAAAGTCTCCTACCCCTCCCTCCCCTCCTCCTCCGCCTCTCCTCCCCCCTCCCCCTCCCCCTCCATCCCCCCCCCCCCTTCCCCTCCATCCAACTCACCGCCCCCTGTGGCGGCCGCCGCGCTCGGCTCGCTCCGTTCACTTCCTCAGCGCTCCACCGATCCGCAGCCAGCCTCTGTGGCCGCATTGTCGTGCGTCCGGCTGCGACGACGACCGATCCAAGCAACTCTCTGTCGTCATTAATTATTCGCTGATTCTGAAATGATCGCGCGTTCGGTGGCGGGCTGGATGGGTCCGAGCGGACGGTGAGCGACAGTGGGGTGAAACCGGTCAAATATGCACAGGGTGAGGGAGGGAGGGGTTGGTGTGCGAGCGGGTCGCAAGAGGCGGAAAGGAGCTCTGTGATTCTGTTGATGTGCTGCTTGGGAGGTACGGAAAACGGCCGTGCTCATTGGCTGAAGCTTATTTTGTGCCGATGAAAACGTGGGGAGTCGAAGCTGATGTCATTGGCAGAGACTATTGATGGACAATGTAAGATCACTTTTATTTCTTAATTGGCCCGGACAAAATTGAAAACCGACTGTTGATAGGCGCGTATCCACCTATCGCTGCTGTTTGTTTAAAGGGGAAATAATGACCTTTTTCCACAAAAATGGAGTTAGCACCTTGAAATCGCCAGACGAGACCAAAATATATTGTAAATTCATCACATTTTGCATGAAAACTTTCCTACCGAAAGATATTTCAAGTTAAAGTTGATAAGCGTTCCACACTTTTAACGACCGGTACTTGCAAGTACTTTTGGTCCTCATCAAACTGCGGGTCTTTTCCCGTATTGTTTTTTTACGCAATGGAGTGGAAATATATTGTGCGTTCTACTCGTTGTGATTATATGCCCGGCGATCTTCTAAAACTAACAGGCGATTGGAAAAAGTGGCAGATAAAATCGAAGCTGCATCGATGTACACTCAACGGCGGCATAGTTAGTGGTTGCGACCCTCAATTTTTGAAAATCGCTTCATTTGTTTTCTAACCATTAGGAGTATTGCTAACAATTTGTCTGTGGCTGTATATAACACTATGCCTTTATATTATCATGAAAAAAGAATAATTTTTCCCAAAAAAACTAACAAACAATAACACAAAACCTAGGCAATTAAATCGGGAAGCTCATCGATGCACATCGACGGCGACCTATTTAGCGTCGGCGATTTGTTTACAAAGTCATTGTCATGCTTCTCGGCGCACTTAACCATTGTGGCGAGTTGTAGCGAGTAGCGCTTTCGTTCTCCATGGCAACCAGGCGTGAGCCAATGAAAAGCCAGAACGTATTCTCTTTCTGGCTTTTGATTGGCTTACGCCTGTTGTCATGGAAAACGAAAGCGCTACTAGCGCTACTAGCGTGTGTTCGGAGCAGCGCTCAGGTTTGATCGGAAATGTCACAGAGAGCCTCCAAAAATGCCGCGCACTCGATGTAAACAATGGTAGGGAAGGACGAATTTGTCAATGACCTTCATGAAGTACACAAGGTACTTGTTATGTATTTTTCCAAACTTACAACTTTGAAGTTGGGAATAATTTTATTTAATTCTTAAATTTAAAAAAAAAACATAACGGTAGCCTAAGAAATTGTTTCTAACAAAATCAAAAGGTCATTATTTCCCTTTAAGCCCCATATCATTAATCGCCTTGAGCTCCATTTCGAAAGTATGGACATGGATAAAGTAAGTATGGATAGGAATCATACGCGATTTAGCGAACCACAGAGCGGTACTAGCTGTCGTTTTGTAGTACCGGGAATACGGCCTACCACGGGGACGTTCCTACATATATGAGGCACAATTACCAGGCATGATGTCCATCGGTGGAACAACATGTTCATAAGTGATTGTGAGAGCTTCCCGTAATGCATTTAAACTTAATTTGGTTCATCCCACAATCACTGGAAGGCGAGAAACCATGCGACGGGGCGGCCGACCTGGAGCGTTGCGGCCTACCACGGGGCGGGCGGTATACTAAGCTGTCCTTTTTGTAGTACGGGAAACGCACGGCTGCGCGTGGTCGCGGATAACAATAGAAAGTGGGCAGAGTTACTATCCATACTTATGGATAGGTAACTCCCGCCCATGTACCGATTACTCTTTGGTCCACTGCCCCTCCCCATCGAACACTTGGTGCCTGGACATCCGTGCCCCCGCAGAATCCTATTAACAGTCTCTGGACCCGACTCGCCACAGTACCCTCACCCGATCATAACCCATCCACTGTTGTTAATCAGTAACCGTGATCTAACCGTTGACTAAAGTAGTAGACAGTTAATCATCGGTAACCGTGTTGTTCTGACCGTTGACTACCGTTCACAGTTGAAGATCCGTATACTGCGGTAACGGTATCGTGGAGGACGGCGAGGACTGCGACTGTGGCTCTGTGGACAGGCGCCGAGTGTGCCCGTCTGGACCCCTGCTGTGACCACATCACCTGTAAACTGCGCGACCAGGCAGAGTGCTCCACCGGACCCTGCTGCGAACAACTGCCAGGTGAGATACCGACCCTGCTCTGCTGCGACAACTGCCGGGTGATATTACCGACTCTGCTGCGACCAACTGCCAGGTGAGATACCGACTCTGCTGCGACAACTGCCCTAGGTGAGATACGACTCTGCTGCGACAACTGCCCAGGTGAGATACCTGACTCTGCTGCGACAACTGCAAGTGAGATACCGACTCTGCTGCGACAGACTGCCAGGTGAGATACGACTCTGCTGCGACAACCTGCCAGGTGAGGATAGCCGATCTCTGCTGCGAGGCAACTGCCAGTGTGAGATACCGACTCTGCTGCGAACAACTGCAAGGTGAGATACCGACTCTGCTGCGACATACTGCCAAGGTGAGATACCGACTCTGCTGCGACAACGGCAAGGTGAGATACCGACTCTGCTGCGACAACTGCAAGGTGAGATCACCGACCTCTGCTGCGACAACTGCAAGGTGAGATACCGACTCTGCTGCGACAACTGCAAGGTGAGATACCGAGCTACTCTGCTGCGACAACTGCAAGGTGAGATACCGACTCTGCTGCGACAACTGCAAGGTGAGATACACCGACTCTGCTGCGACAACTGCAAGGTGAGATACCGACTCTGCTAGCGACAACTGCAAGGTGAGATACCGACCTGCTGCGACAACTGCAAGGTGAGATACCGACTCTGCTGCGACAACTGCAAGGTGCTGAGATACCCGACTCTGCTGCGACAACTGCCAGGTGAGATACCGACTCTGCTGCGACAACTGCAAGGTGAGATACCGACTCCTGCTGCGACAACTGCCAGGTGAGATACCGACTCTGCGAGCGACAATCTGCAAGGTGAGAT
>JAXIVJ010011922.1:5000-41926 GCA_036785665.1 Chirona hameri | reverse complement strand
TACATGTGTACATGTGTACATGTGTACATGTGTACATGTGTACATGTGTACATGTGTACATGTGTACATGTGTACATGTGTACATGTGTACATGTGTACATGTGTACATGTGTACATGTGTACATGTGTACATGTGTACATGTGTACATGTGTACATGTGTACATGTGTACATGTGTACATGTGTACATGTGAACATGTGTACATGTGTACATGTGTACATGTGTACATGTGTACATGTGTACATGTGTACATGTGTACATGTGTACATGTGTACATGTGTACATGTGTACATGTGTACATGTGTACATGTGTACATGTGTACATGTGTACATGTGTACATGTGTACATGTGTACATGTGTACATGTGTACATGTGTACATGTGTACATGTGTACATGTGTACATGTGTACATGTGTACATGTGTACATGTGTACATGTGTACATGTGTACATGTGTACATGTGTACATGTGTACATGTGTACATGTGTACATGTGTACATGTGTACATGTGTACATGTGTACATGTGTACATGTGTACATGTGTACATGTGTACATGTGTACATGTGTACATGTGTACATGTGTACATGTGTACATGTGTACATGTGTACATGTGTACATGTGTACATGTGTACATGTGTACATGTGTACATGTGTACATGTGTACATGTGTACATGTGTACGTGTGTACGTGTGTACGTGTGTACGTGTGTACGTGTGTACGTGTGTACGTGTGTACGTGTGTACGTGTGTACGTGTGTACGTGTGTACGTGTGTACGTGGTACGTGTGTACGTGTGTACGTGTGTACGTGTGTACGTGTGTACGTGTGTAGGTGTGTAGGTGTGTATGTGTGTATGTGTGTATGTGTGTATGTGTGTATGTGTGTATGTGTGTATGTGTGTATGTGTGTATGTGTGTATGTGTGTGTGTGTATGTGTGTATGTGTGTATGTGTGTATGTGTGTATGTGTGTATGTGTGTATGTGTGTATGTGTGTATGTGTGTATGTGTGTATGTGTGTATGTGTGTATGTGTGTATGTGTGTATGTGTGTATGTGTGTATGTGTGTATGTGTGTATGTGTGTATGTGTGTATGTGTGTATGTGTGTATGTGTGTATGTGTGTATGTGTGTATGTGTATATGTGTGTATGTGTGTATGTGTGTATGTGTGTATGTGTGTATGTGTGTATGTGTGTATGTGTGTATGTGTGTATGTGTGTATGTGTGTATGTGTGTATGTGTATATGTGTATATGTGTATATGTGTATATGTGTATATGTGTATATGTGTATATGTGTATATGTGTATATGTGTATATGTGTATATGTGTATATGTGTATATGTGTATATGTGTATATGTGTATATGTGTATATGTGTATATGTGTATATGTGTATATGTGTATATGTGTATATGTGTATATGTGTATATGTGTATATGTGTATATGTGTATATGTGTATATGTGTATTGTGTATATGTGTATATGTGTATATGTGTATATGTGTATATGTGTATATGTGTATATGTGTATATGTGTATATGTGTATATGTGTATATGTGTATATGTGTATATGTGTATATGTGTATATGTGTATATGTGTATATGTGTATATGTGTATATGTGTATATGTGTATATGTGTATATGTGTATATGTGTATATGTGTATATGTGTATATGTGTATATGTGTATATGTGTATATGTGTATATGTGTATATGTGTATATGTGTATATGTGTATATGTGTATATGTGTATATGTGTATATGTGTATATGTGTATATGTGTATATGTGTATATGTGTATATGTGTATATGTATATATATATATATATATATATATATATATATATATATATATATATATATATATATATATATATATTAGGGTGCCAATAAAAAACGAAAGTTTTATTTTTTTAACGGCCCTTAGTGGAATACTGTGGGGTGTTGAGAAAACAACGTGTGTAAAATTTGAGCGCAATCGAAGTATATTTAAAAGTGGCGCAAGTCGATTGATTGTTCCCCCTATAGACTCTGATAGGGACTACAAGGAAGGACATCGTCTCTGGGGTGTTTGTTGGCAATATTGGAGCCTTTTGAGACCTCCTCTTCCTCCAGCTGGGCTGCTGGTCCCCTCGCTCTTCAAAGCGAGTATTAGCCCCTCCAGGGGCTGGGGAATCATGGTTGCCCAAGCCACTCATTGTCTTCCGCTTGGCCGGGGAAGGGAAGCCTTCGGTGTTCCTGGCTGTTGCCGACGGTGCCTCTCGACGACTTGCAAGAGGAATTGGCGCGGATCCTCGTTCTTCGTCAGGCTGAGGTTGAAGGACTAGAACAGCGCCACCCATCGCTCCGCTGTGTCGTTGATGACGTGCAGGCTCGCGACGCTTCGAGACGCCGCGACGAACCCCGTGTCACTCGGCCACTCCTCCGGCTCGTTCGAATGGAACGCCATTTCCGCCAGCGCCTTCTTCTCGGCGGTTGGAAAGCGGTGGTCGAAGAGAGCCATGACGACCAGTGGCTCGCTCAGGTACCATAAGTGCCGGGTACCATAAGGTGGGATAGTCCCTTTAAAAGACCTGTGATTGGCCTTTTTCAGACCTGATATGGGCCCTTTCCGGGCCTAAATTGGACTATTCCCAGACTCAAGACAGAAAGGGGGGCTTTCTACGACTTTGATGGGCCCTTTCCAGATCTGAGATGGGCCCTTTCTGGTCTGCATGTGAGCCATCATTGATCATGCCATGTCTGAGTTTAAGGGTAAGATGAGCCCTAACCAGTCCTGGGGCCTTTCTGGGCCGAATTTACCGAAACGGTCCTTCTCCAGCTCAAAGATGGGCCCTTCCCAGTCCTCTTCAGACCTATTGTTTTCCTTTCATGGCCAAATTATACGGGCCTTCTCTGGACCTGAGATGGACCCTTACCTAAGAGCAGATATGGGTCTATTCCGGAACTGAGATGCTCACTTTCAAAGCCTAAAATGGACCCTCTCCAGACCCAGACGGGCCCTTTCTGAGTTTACGATGGGTCCTTTCAAAATCTGAGATGGGCCCATTCTGAGCTTGAGATCGGCCCATTCACAGCCTAAGATGGGCCATTTCCAGACCTGAGATGGGCTCTTTCTGAGCCTAAGATGGTCCCTCTCCGGATCTGAGATGGACCCTTCCCGGGCTTAAGAGCAGAGGTGGGCCTTTTCTGGCCCTGAGATGCAGGCTGCTCACTTTCAAAGCCTAAAATGGCCCTTTTCAGACCTGAGACGGGCCCTTTCCGAATTCACGATGGACCCTTTCACAACCTGAGACCGGCCCATTCTGAGCCTAAGATGGGCCCTTTCCAGACCTGAGATGGGCCCTTTCCGAGTTCACGATGGGCCCTTTCAAAACATGAGATGGGCCAAATCTGAGCCTAAGATGGGCCCATTCTGAGCCTAAGATGGGCCCATTCTGAGCCTAAGATGAGCCCATTCAGAGCCTAAAATGGGCTCTTTCCAGACCTGAGATGGGCCCTTTCTGAGCCTAAGATGGACCCTTTCCAAACCTGAGATGAGAAGAACCTGAGCCTAAGAAGGGCCTTTTCTGAGTTCACGATGGACCCTTTCAAAATATGAGATGAGCCCATTCAGAGCCTAAGATGGGCCCACTCAGAGCCTAAGATGGGCCCTTTCTGAGCCCAAGATGGGCCCCCTCCGGACTTAAGATGGGCCCTTTCCGGGCCTGAGAGCTGAGATGGCCTTTTCAGGACCTGAGATGCTCGCTTTCTGAGGCTAAATTGGGTTTTATCAGGCCTGAAATGGGCCCTTGCTGAGTCCACGATGGCCCCTTTCAGACCCGAGATGGGCCCGTGAGCCGCGACGGGGGGGGGGGGGCTTTAGCCCCTCCCCTTCCTCCCGGCTGCACCCCTGTGTCTATCATAGTTTTCAAGTTATTGAGAAAATCCGGGAGGGGTCAGATTTTGCCCCCCCCCCCCCCGCTAGCGGGGCGCGGGTTAAGAGCACAGAGCACATACAGATAAGCTAAACGAATGTATTAAAATCAATGTTAAGAAAGTGCAAGCCTAGATGCGGACCCACGGCCTGTGGCTGTGGGTCCGGGGCCAAAACCGTAGCCATACCGACGCGGACAAACAGACTTGCAAAAGAAAATCTGGTGAAAAAGCAAGAGCCGGCGATGGGATTCGAACCCGGGACGCCCGCGTCAAAGAAGCGGTATCGGCAGCTGATAGCCCTGGCCACAGACTACCCACACACCAAATGTGGTACAGCTAGCTAGCTCTCATAACTTATGAGGTATGGCCGGCCGAATGAAGACCCCACTAAAAAGGTTGCACGTGCCTGCCACACGTGCTTTGGGGGCGCCTCCAAATGAATGAACCCTCCATTGGTGAGGCTTAGAGCTGAAAATATGCTAGCTTAAAAAGAACATAAACAGAAACTTAGACCGCAGGACCGATCCAACCAAAACGTACGTGTTTCAGGTCGAGAACTCCGTCAGACGACTCCTGCAGAAGTGAGACGAATCGGGTGGTGAGAAGACTGAGGGACTTCTCGTGCCGTGCCGTGCCGAGGAGCCCCACCGGATCCAGGTGAGACATGCTGATATCGCACGATCTGTAACAGAATACAGGGATCAGTCATCAAGGAGCAAGTATAAGGTGGCATTTATAACACAAACTCTGATCCGCGAAGAACCCTGGGCTTAACTGTTGCTCCAAGGTTGTGTGCTAGTTACATTCATTCACAGCTTCTAGCATTCTTCCTCGTGCTACCTCCATGTCGAACCTTCTGACACATTATGACCTTGTCGCACCATTATGACCTTGTCGCACCATTATGACCTTGTCGCACCATTATGACCTTGTCGCACCTGTTCCATTTTCACCATCAAGTGACTGTTTCACCTCCATTTGGCTTCTTCCCCTTCCTAGAGGGGCCGTACATTAAATGGAATGTTTCACCTTTGTATTAGCTTTAAACTGAGATAGCCATTACATTGGGCCGGTATTGAAATGTCCAAATTGCTAAGGTCATTTTTCCCAAAACTTAACCGTTTTTAAGCAATTTAATTTACCATTTGCAAATTGACTCCAGGCTGGTGCAGCCGCTGCTTGGCTGACAGCCACTTTTCCATCCCACTTTGTCAGCCAATCAGCAGCGGTCTATAGCTCAATAATGACGTCATTCACCGAAATCTAAAAACTTAGTTTAATTAATATAAAACTTAATTAATTTGTATAAAGTTAAGTGAATTTTCGAGTGAAAAAAAATATCACCTTCGTTTTCAGCAGCACTTACTTCATATTTTCCACTACAACCAGCGTATATTTGACAACTTTCAGAAAGGTGAAACATTCCCTTTAACCCTCGCCCGGGTAGGGGAGGGGGGGTGGATGCCTCCCGCAGCCAGCCGCCGCCGGTCTAGCTCGCAGCGGCTGGAATTCAACCCCAGCTCGTTCCAGCAAGTCTTCGCTGGGGCCGCTGCTGCTCCCGGCTGTCTTACAGCTGGCCAGTCAGTGCGCCGCTCTCCGCCGCCGGCAACCAAGTCTACCAGTCAGGGGGGTGGATTTCCCAAAATCATTGGGGGTGATCGTGCGACGCCCCTAAACGACTGAAATCTACCGAAAATTTGCAACTTTTCGTATTTTTAAGGAAACCTAAGCAACGTTTACAAAGTCAAAGTTGTTTAAACATAGTTAAATACACAAGCGAGCTAGATCCTTTGTGGTCGTGCCACTGGCCAGTGTTTGGCTGAGTACTTGCAACTCACAGGACGTAATCAAGCCATAGATACCCACGACCCTGCTATTTAGGTTTTGTTTTATATCGGTGGCCTAAGGTCAGGTCAGTTTTGTGACCTTTCCATTATAAGTCAACAAGAAAATATACAAATGTTTTCGTATCAGAGGATACGCATTAGATCAGAATAACTATTTTAAGATTATGCTATTATAGCTCATTTTTGATGACCCAAGTACAATTATTGCTCAGTGGCCACCACAAGATCGAGTGAGGTCATCTGAGGTGACCAGCACTTCTTTGCCAATAACTCTTGATATCATAACATGAAGATAGGAACGTGAGACCGGCACCACTGTGTATGTCTCGCGGAGACGTGTCCGACATTGCGCAGCACGACATACCTGGTTCTCAACATGACCTTGAATTACCTTGACCTGAGGTCAAATTTTGAATTTGACTTATGTAACCTGGTCACCATGGTATGATTCGAATCTCCTTGACGAAACGAGCACGATGGCGTTAAAATGGGCGCCGTGTGACCATATGTGTCGGTGCGTCCAAAACCCCAATCATCATCAGATGACGTTAAACTTATTGGCTATTGCCCTATCTTCGTCAGGCGGAAATCTACCGCTAGATGAGTAAACGGTTGGTTTCATTTTCCAACTAATTCTTTCCAAAATGGGTGCAAACTTTAAAGTTAATATCCCTAGGCCGACGACTATTCTACCAACCAAAGTAATCGCCAATTGTCAAAAAGTCGACTCCGACTGATTTTAGCGACTCCAACCAAAACTGCCGACTCCGACCGACTCCGACTCCGCAGCCCTGCATATGACATCATATGACATAGCCTTGGTATTACTCTACATTTTCACTCTGCATAAAATATACTGTCAGCTGACTAATTCTTCTTCTAATAGGTACCTCAAGACTACGACCAGTAAGGCGCCGTAGTTGGCGATGAACGAGCGAGTGCGAAGGCATGGTGAATTTCAACTCGATCGGGCAAGTAGTTTCTGAGATACAAAAAAAGGTACTCACGTGCGCACGTGCAGAGGCACCCCACCCCTGACTTGTGGGAAGAGGCGGCTGAGAGGTCCCTAACCACACACCGAATTCGAGCACAATCGGCTCAGCCGTTCCTGATATAGAGAATAGGGGTGCGCACGTGCAGAGGCACCGCACCCCGACTTGTGGGAAATTGGCGGCTGAGAGGTCCCTAACCACACACCAAATTTGAACACAATCGGCTCAGCCGTTCCTGAGATATAGAATAGGGGTGTGCACGTACGCATGTGCAGAGGCATCCCACCCCCCGACTTGTGGAAAAGTGGCGGCTGAGAGGTCCCTAACCACACACCAAATTTGAACACAATCGGCCCAGCCGTTGCGGCGTTTTTGCGAGAAAACACTTTAAAACACTCCTCACGCGCAGTGGTAGTCACCCATATGAGTCGGCTCCGGTCTCACACAGGTTAGGTTGGATGGGGCTGCTCAGCAAAGAAGCCCGCTTGTCAATCGGACGTGCGGTTGCAGATATATTAGCTTCTCAAAAGCGTCGCCACGGGCCGGGTCGGGCCGCTCATATTCAGATTTTTCCCATATACCACGGAAGGACGAGCGAGCGCGAAGCGCTCGCTCGTAATAAACTGGAGAGGTGCATTACTGAAGTAGGTATTACCCAACACACTCAGATTACCACCGGGGTGGGGGGGGGGGGGAGAACCGACACACACTCTCTGATCACTACCTGGGCTGGGGGGGGGGGGGGGGGGGGGGTAAAGCTGAAACACTGAGAAGGTAGAGGAAAGTTAACAATTGATGATGACAGTTCTACTGCACTGTGACTGTCTCACATTAGTGGCATGCTATCCATGCTGTTTACTTTTGAAATTTGCTCTTTTCACTCCCATGCGCCACCTCACCAAGCCTACTATTGCTATGGTCAGCCATAAATAGGGGGTATTGACCATTGGCTCATCATTAGTTATTAGTTAATTCCTATAATATACCTACCAATAGATAGCAAATATCACATTTAGTAACTATGGATGTCTTCCCCAAGACATTTTGCACTACAACTAATTTTAACATCGATAAATCCCGCCGCTTCTGTCGCCTCTCCTGTCACCACACTTTGTTTACATGCCAGCTGACTGAGCCATGCTATGCCACACCAGCTGAAAACAAGTGTTTTGTCGCCATAAATATAGTCAACTAAGCCCCATCACGCTCTCACTAAACCTCCGTTCCTGGCAGAGCGCAGGTCTGCAGGACTTGTATTTGAGACTGAAAAGGTCGGCCGTGCAACGGCCGCCACCACGATGTAACCAATGGTGTGTCAGCATTAAGCCCAGGCTACACTATGCGTGATCGTTCCGGAAAGTATGCACAGTTTTTGCAAATTTGCGTCTTTTGCGTACCGTTTTTTTGTTGTTGCAAGTTTGCGTGTTTTGCGTAGCGGACGTCCGTGATTTGCGTAGTATAGTGTTGAAATGGTAATGAGACTGATCCTTTTGATGAATACGCATCAGTGCTTGAGTGCTCAGGCTTAAAAGTAGTCGGGGATTTCAGGTGGGTCAATACTCAATAGTTTAGGCTCCAGAGGTCATGATGCATTTTCTCAAACACAAAATCGTGAATAATTTTTTTTATCAGCTTGAAGATAGAGCAATAATTTTGAGACCATCGTGTTTGTCTCATCAATACGCTTCGAAAAATATTAATGGTGTCCTGGTTAGGTCAACTTCAAAATTTGACCTCAGGTCAAGGTCATTTGGTGACCCAGGTATGCCATGTTGCATTTGGGGTGATGCATCTGGACGAGACAAACACATTGTGTCATTCGCACGTCTCTATCTATATTCTATCAAAAGTTATTGACAAAACAGATTGCCGGCGATGTGCCACCAACTGTTTCAAGACTACGCAATCTTGCAAAAACCGGAAAAAGTTCAAAACTCTGAACTTTTTTGCGTACTTGCGTACTTGCGTCTTTTTCAGAATTGCGTACTTCCGTGCTGCGTCTTTTGAAAGTTTGCGTGATATTTCATGCAGACTTTGCATATTCTTCCAGTGTAGCTCAGTCAATGCATTTTCTATCAGCTGAACATTTTTAGACTACGCAAAAGATGCAAGCTTGCAAAAACGGTATAGTATGCGTTTTTATGATAGTATGCATACTTTGCATACTATCACACAGTGTAGCCTGGGCTTTATTACCTTGTTTCCATGACGTCATCATTGGTCATCATCTTTAATTTATCCTGTAAACTAGCCGGAAACAGCAGCCTTGTTCAGGTCAGTGTTCATACGCGTAGGATGCACCCTCTGCGGGTGAACATGGCCAGGAGCATCTCCAGGAATATTTTTGTTCCAACATTGTTAGGTAAGATACATTCTAAATAACATAAAAGGTGCATAATAGTGTCTTGGAAGATGAGTAGTGACCAAATAGTTCAGTTTTGCAACATCTAAAACGCTGTGGGCTTATGGTCAGTATGACCCATAAACAGGGTCCTAGGATTGCTTTGAGCTGGAGTGCGGAGTGGAAAATTCTGACTAAAAATTAGCATAAAGAGTGGAAAATTCAACCCCAAAAACGTATGTACTCAGCTTTATCAATACCCAATTAGCCATTAACAGGAATTAGTTATTACTTATGCCAATTTTTACCTGTCTTTCCATCCACAGGCTGTCCCTATCATTACATTCATAAATCAGTACCAGGGTTCAAATTATCCAATAGGTACATTTAAAAATAAGGAGTGTAAAATTCACAGTAAAACTCTGGAAAGGAGTGGAAAAATAGTATATATAGGGTGTCATTTTCCACCCAAATTTCCCAATGCTAGGACACTGCCCATAAATATGTTATATATGAAGGCATGGGAAACAGTCCAGTTGAAAGGTCAAGGTGGCATTGTTTCAATTACAGATCAGATCAAGATGCTAGCATTGGATTGAGGAATGCCAATATGAGTTATGTACCAGTCTGCAAAATGTGGCAGGAACATCAACAAGATATTTGGGGCAGCCCGAATCCTGCCCCAAATCAGACAGCAAGCTGCCCCATTTGGAGCAGGATTTTCTGGATCAAGTCTCGCTCCTCTGTCAGCAAATACTGTTGACCAGGAGTTGGTCGTCTTTTCAAGATCACGTTTTATCTAGTGTGAATTCACTTTTCAACCACATGATGTTGACCGGGGGGTTGTCTTCACGATCACATTTTATCTAGTGTGAAACAATAAATTGTTACTTCTGCCCCAAAGTCAGAAGCTGCCCCAAAATTCTACAATAGACCCAGTCTACCTAAAGCCCACTATATAAACCTAAACCTAAAAGCTGCCCAAAAATGTAAAAAGCTGCCCCAATGTTGATGTGTTGGTGCCAACCCTGCCCTGGCAAGATCTCGTCAAAACTTGCCATGTTTTGCATACTGGGTTGTGTAGGCGACTATGGACGACACAAAAGGAGATTCAGAAATTCATACCCATTCTTTCTCCTTCTCTATTGAAAATATGAAGAAGAAAAATATTATTGTTATCCCATTGCCAGTCACCCCAAATTAAAATCAACAGCTTCACTATTCCTCTGGTTTATGTAAAAATACCATAATTTGACATGCTTAGAAAGTAGCCAAACATATTCATTTCCTGATAATAAATAATGGCGGACTTACCTACTCCTTCGCGCGATATTTTAACAACCCGTTTTTAAGATAATTACATCAACCGTCTTGACATCAACTATTTACGTTGCATTGTCTTAGCATCTGCTTTTATAAGTATATATTTTTCAAACACCCTCCACTGCGCCGTTTGATTCTTTTCGTTCATGAACGCCGCTACGCATTTGCTAATATGGGCCTGTTCCCGTGACGCCACTAACCTGCTCCAAGCTCTTATACCAGGGGGTGTCATCCCGGGATCCCCCATGTATCGGCTGCCGAGCGGCTAAACATTAGCGACGACGTCACTGGTGCTGTGGTCCAGTCGTGGCCAGCCCCGTCGCCGCAGCTGCGCTTTCGAGCGTTTTGCGGTCTTTTGACGGGTGTTGAGAGCGGCATTTTTGTTCTCATTTTTTTAATCAATTTAGTCCGAATGTTTTTGAAAGGATGGATTTCCGAGGTCAGAACCCGCGCTAACGTAGCTTGTTGCGCAGGCCCTGACCCCACCACCCGATCAAGCAATTCTTGGCGTCCGGCAGAATTTAGAGGCGAAAGTGTTACGTGCCCGACATACCTGGACACATTCCTCCCCGCCCTCTGACGTCACCTGACCTTGAGTGCTACCGCTGCCACCGGCCACAGGCTATCACAGTCAGGGGCAAATAGCGATCGCCGAAGCGACTCGAACCCGGGCTGCCACTACCGGGTGAGGTGAGAAGCCCAGCGCTCTCCCAACTGAGCTACAGGTGCGGACCTGGTATGGCTGAGGGCGAGACGGCCAGACGCTGCTCCGGTCTGGCTGAGGGGCGAGAGTCGTCGCCGTTAGATGGCTGAGGGAAAAATTGAAGCCGTCGCCGTTAGATAAGTAAGTTATGTTGCAAGTCTATTTTTTAAGTTTGTTTTTAGCATATCTTGAACATTAAGCCAAAACAATGTTATTTGCAACATTTTCAGGTACAACGTATGGCCGTCTCACCCATCATCCAGAGTAGAGCAGCGTATGGCCGTGTTCAGTGTTGCCCCTCAGCCAGACCGGGGCAGCGTATGGCCGGCTTGCCCCTCGGCCAGACCGGGGAAGCGAACGGCCGTCTCACTCATCAGCCGGACCGGGGCTGAGGGAGGGTATGGCCGTCTCATCCCTCAGTCGGACCGGGGCAGCGAACAGCCGTCTCGCCCATCAGCCGGACCGGGGCAGCGTACGGCCGTCTCACCCCTCGGCAGGACCGGGGCAGCGTACGGCCGTCTCGCCCCTCAACCAGACCGGAGCAGCGTGTGGCCGTCTCGCCCCTCAGCCGGACCGGTGCAGCATATGGCCGTCTCGCCCCTCAACCAGACCGGAGCAGCGTGTGGCCGTCTCGCCCCTCAGCCGGACCGGTGCAGCATATAGCCGTCTCGCCCCTCAACCAGACCGGAGCAGCGTGTGGCCGTCTCGCCCCTCAGCCGGACCGGTGCAGCGTATGCCTGTCTCGCCCCTCAGCCAGACTGGAGCAGCGTATGGCCGTCTCACCCCTCAGCCAGACCGGGGAAGCGAACGGCCGTCTCACTCATCAGCCGGACCGGGGCAGCGTACGGCCGTCTCACCCCTTAGCCGGATCGGGGCAGCGTACGGCCGCCTCGCCCCTCAGCCGGACCAGTGCAGCATATGAGCGTCTCGCCCCTCAGCCAGACCGGGGCAACGTGTGGCCGTCTCGCCCCTCAGCTGGAGCGGTGCAGCGTATAGCCGTTTCACCCCTCAGCCAGACCGGGGCAGAGTATGGCCTCTCGCCCCTCAGACATACCGGGGCAGCGTATAGCCGTTTTACCCTTCAGCCAGAACGGGGCAGCGTATGGCCGTCTCACCCCTCAGTCAGACCGGTGCAGCGTATGGCCGTCTCGCCCCTCAGCTATACCGGAGCAGCGTATGGCCGTCCCCCCCCCCCCCCCTCAGCCGGACTGGGGCAGCGTATGGCCGTCTCAACTCTCACCCCTCATTCAGACCGGTGCAGTGTATGGTCGTCTCGCCAGTCGCCCATCACACAGACCGGGGCAGCGTATGGCCGTCTCCTCCCCAGCATGCATTAAAGGAAATAGTTCACCTTCAACATGGAGGTTTGAACTGAAATAGCAGTTTTGTAACCCGTGTTGAGAAATCCTTATCTGCAACTTTTCTTGGCTGAAAAGACTCTCCAGCCGAAGATATCTGACTTTTTGGCGAAGGAATGCGGCGCATATATGATATACCGTACCGTCTGAGAGTGCCAGCACTGATTTGAGCATGCGCAGACCAATAACGCACACCATAACATTAATAATGTACGACATTTTGTCCTGAATTGGCGCGATGTAGGACCATTTTTGAAAAGAAAAAAAGAAACTGTATTAAAAAATATAATAAAATCGTGTTCTGAAAATTTGTCCGAAGGTGAACTATTTCCTTTAAAGGGAAATAATGACCTTTTTCCACTAAAATGGAGTTAGCACTTGAAATCGCCAGACGAGATCAAAATATATTGTAAATTCATCAGATTTTGCATGAAAACTTTCCTACCAACCATTGTGGCGAGTTGTTGCTAGTAGCGCTTTCGTTCTCCATGGCAACCAGGCGTGAGCCAATGAAAAGTCAGAACGTATTCCCTTTCTCGCTTTTGATTGGCTGACGCCTGGTTGCCATGGAGAACGAAAGCGCTACTAGCGTGTGTCCGAGCAGCGCTCAGTTTTATCGGAAATGTCACAGAGCCTCCAAAAATGCCGCAATCGATGTAAACAATGGTAGGGAAGGGCGAATTTGTCAATGACCTTCATGAAATACACAAGGTACTTGTTTTGTATTTTTCCCAAACTTACAACTTCGAATTTGGGAATAATTTTATTTAATTCTTAAATTTAAATAAAATAATTTTAAAACCATAGCGGTAGCCTAAGAAATTGTTGCTAACAAAATCAAAAGGTCATTATTTCCCTTTAACAATGGTAGGGAAGGACGAATTTGTCAATGACCTTCATGAAGTACACAAGGTACTTGTTTTGTATTTTTTCCAAACTTACAACTTTGAATTTGGGAATAATTTTATTTAATTCTTGAATTTAAATAAAATAATTTTAAAAACATAACGGTAGCCTAAGAAATTGTTGCTAACAAAATCAAAAGGTCATTATTTCCCTTTAAGGGAGGGATAATTATCCGCGGTGAAGGTAATCTTAAATAAGACCGTACATTAGGCGCATCTTTCCGTATCCCGTTCGAAATATTCGCACTGCACCAAGCCGCGAGCGGCGACAGCCGAGTCGGACCACAGCACCAGTGACGTTATGCTAATGTTGTGCGATTGGGGCGCTAAAATCCCCGGATAACTAACTCTCTTATACGGCCTTGGCTCCAAGTTGCGTATTGGATCATACCGGTTCATTTGTTAGGCCTGTCATCTAGCAGATGACTTCGGAACTACAAGTTGCCGACCAAGCCGCTACATGTTCAAGTACATAGATGAGTGGCTTTTTTTCTTCTTAAAATCATATTAAATCTTCGAAGTAGTGAAAATATTGAAAAAGTCTACTCACCACGTTATAGAGCGTGCAACAATTCAGTAAGAAAAATACAAGTTCGCTTGGCTGACCCGAAGCACATTTTGCATTAGTTCCCGAAGCAGGTACGTGTATCACCATGTTACAAACAAGCCCATAGACGACTGGCGCACAGGCACATAACGAAATGGGGTATGTCAGTTGACAAAGATGTAGATGGCGCTGATGTACAATGTGACCCAAGCGGCGATCACCACCATTGGCGACAATGCATTAATTGTCACTGTTTGAGGGTGGCTCTAAAAATAGTTACGATAGAAAATGCTAAAGGGTCAAATCTCATGCGGTTCGCTGAAGCTTTCTGAGTTAAAAGCTGCCATTTTGGTTGATGATATAAATAATTGGGGTTGCACAAAATCGCCCCGAAGTCAACCACAAGATAACTATAACTAACGTCAACCATGCGTGGCGAGCCGTCATTAGAGCGACCCGGCCCTGATGACCCCGGCCCCAGCAGGCGATCGACCATGTCGCCTCGCCGCGACCGGCCGTCGTCGTCGGTGGCGAGGGACAAAATCAGTAATTATCCAAAATGAACCGCATACCATTACGGGTGATCCAATACGGCTCCAACTTGCTCCAGTCGTATCCCAGTTACACAGAGCAGTTGCAAGTTGGAGCAACTTGGAGGAGGTTAGAGGAGGTTAGAGGCGCCACGGGAACAGGCCCTACCTTTATACATATTTATAAATTTACTGTATATTTATGTTCCATTTAAGCTATGGATTATTCATACTAAATTATTTGAAGAACATTTCGCCAAGTATGTTTTCCGAATAGCGTATTACTTTCGAAAAACGTAAAATTGATATCAAGCATTATTATACAATAATCCTGAATAGCGATGGGCAAACAAAGAATCATTCCAATTACCTCATGTAAGGAAGCATAAGGAATATTATCTTGCTAAACTTATTTACAAAACAAACCAAAAATGTCAATGATATTTGAAGTCACTTGAAATACTGGAGATACATTAATCTGAATTCAATAACCATGACTAGAATCAAACAATATTTACCAAGTATTTCTCAATCAGATAAAGTACTGATAATTTCCGTTCGAAGCGTTTAACCATCACTAGTGTGGCGAAGCTTCGACAATGGCGAAGAAGAGCTATGATCTGTTGTTCAAGCTCTTGCTAATCGGTGACTCGGGTGTGGGAAAGACATGCATACTTTTTCGATTTTCAGATGATGCTTTCAACCATACATTTATTTCAACGATAGGTGAGTTGACACCAGCTTTCGCGAGACGCGCTCGACTAGTTTTGCCTTCTGCGCCGAGAATGAATTCTCCGACCCCTCCCCATTGAATAACATTTGGGTGCGGCTCATTGTCTTATTTGTTTTTTTTTGTCACTGCAAATGATTTGCTGAGTGTAATATTCCTTGCTCTTGATCTGTATCCAATAATGCAATGCATTGGCGCAAATTGACCTGAGGAGTCGTCGCACCCTAAAACCCCAATAAACAAACAAAGAATTAAATGATGAGGTTTATTGATGGAAATATCAGCTGCCAATGAATGCCAACATTGTTGAAACTATGAAGGTATGGTTGTATTGCTAACCAGAACCACCAAATAAAGTAAGTTTGGTTGAACTAGAGCGGGATGCCAGGCCATGCCGCCTTCAAATTCCTGATTCTGCTAAGGTAATGTAAGGTTTGTAGTAGGTAGCTACCAGGGAGTAATTTTCACTTTGTTATTGGTGGAGGACGAAAAAAAAGTTTAAAGGGAAATAATGACCTTTTGATTTTGTTAGCAACAATTTATTTGGCTACCGTTATGGTATTAAAGGGGTGTGTCCTGTGTGCCTACTCACATCGCTTGTTTGGGGTTATTGACACTGGTCTATAGAACATAATTTTCTGAATTGACCCATGACTTCGTTTCTCCAAATTCGCCCTAGTTGCTGAGATATTCTAAAGACCAAGAACTTGCAGGGAGCAAAAAGTTATCGGGTAGACTCCAGAGGGCTTCCGCTATAGAAGCACTGCAACTATCAATTAAACTGCTAGGATATTGTTAGGACCGGCCAATAGAAATTCAACAAAACCACTTGTGCATGCTGACAGCAGCAGCAGCACAGAAACTGGACGGCCATCATGTTTTTTGATGATGGCCGATAGGTCTTTAACAAACAAAAAAATCAATTTAGAGCTATGAAACTTACACATAATAAAGTTCACAGTGGCAAGAACGTGCTGTGCAAAACTTGTCTTTCTATCTTGCATGATGTGACCGCAATTGTATTGTCTTATGTGCACCATTTTACATAACATCACCATGGTGACGATCATGTTATAGATATTGAAACAAATAAGCAAAAAAACAATATAAGTTCAACTAAATTCAACTAAAGGGCTCTAGATGTAAATTTCATCATATACAACAATCAAACCAATAGCTACTTACTATATGATAATATTTTTGAAATTCCAAAACAGTAGGCACACTCCCTTTAAAATGATGTGATCTAAATGTAAGATTACAAGAACATTATTCCCTAATTAAAAGTTGGAAGTTTGGGAAAATTAATGATCTGTATTTTCCTTCACTATTGGAAAGCGATATCTGACGCTTTTGTATCAATCTGTTCAACATTGTTGAATAGGCACTTCAAAACAAATCGCTGACACTAAATAGGTCGCTGTTGACGTGGATCGATGAGCTTCCAATTGAATTGCCAGTTTTTCAATGGTTGTTAATTATGAAGGATGGGCGGGTATATATCACAACAAGCAGAACACAAAATATATTTTCCACACCATTGCCAAAAGCCCAGAGTTTGATGGAAACCGAAAAGTACTTGGGAAGAACCGGTTGTTAAAAGTGTAGAACACTTATTGGTAGTAAACTGCCAATACATTTGGGTAGGAAACTTTGTATATAAAATGTGATTAATTTACAATATATTTTGGTCTTGTCTGTTGATTTAAAGAAATAACAACTCCATTTTTGTGGGAAAAGGTCATTATTTCCCTTTAAGGAGCACAATGTGAAGAAAAAAATGTATGTTTATTGGATGCACATAAAGGTCTAAAATCTGACTCCATTGTTTAACATAAAAGTACCATGTGACAAATAAGTGCTGGTCATTTAGCATATAAAATATGGTGTTATTCTGGGATAAGAGATGAATAAAATAACATTTGATTCACAAGGGAGAACATGACTGTTTACGATGCATTAATAAAATATAAATATCTACAAAACGCTGGTTAAATCAAGTACCTAGGTTGGTAGGTCGTTACATGTAATCCAGGATAGCATTGCACTAGGTACCCAACCGGCAAAAGCATCAGATATGATCAAACATTATAAATGCTTATTTCCCTCATATGATGCACCATATGACTTACGTTATCCAGCGTCATGTCCTACCTGATTAAGGGTGTGTTCTGGCTGCCAGTGTGTGTGTAAAGTGGTTCCACGATATAAGTTCGCGGAACACATTTTTCGCCAGCGGCGGAACAATTTTTGTCGTGCGTTACCAGTATTTTTTATTTTGTATACACGTTTCTTGACCTATTTTCATATATGCGAATATGTGCATATATTATGTGTAAAGTTGATGAATCATCAGTCGTATTTCCTGTACAGATATGGTCTTGGGTGTCAGTCGGGGACCGAGATACCCAGGTCGTATGTTAAAAGGGTGCCTACCTTGTATCGTTGTGTATGCGCATATGGGAAACGGGCTCAAGTCTCAGTCTAAAGTACTGCTGTCTTTTGCATAACGTGTTGAGGGCTATATAGAGTGTCCCAGGGCTATCCATGGCCCTGATGACGATGGTATCGGTGGCAGGGTTGTAACCTGTATACGCAAAAACGTTTTTGGGCGGTTTTAATTTTTTTAAGTACCAGTTTTCCTTCCCTGAATCACAGCAGAAATTTAGGATTTTGGGAATTTGGAGGTTCCGCCTTACAATTTGGTATCCTTGGGCCTGCCGTCGCATCCATTCCGGTCATTGTTTGTCAAGTATCAGTCTATGTTTATGCTCGTCAGCCATTTGCACCCGCAGACTAAAACAAATAATTCTTTACAGTCAAAGTTTTCACGGAACAAAACTTCCATGTTCAGAAAAATGTAGAGACGGGCCACTTTTCTGACACTGCTGGCCGCACATTCCCGCTGCCAGAATCCCCGGCGAACATCAGCTTTTGCGTTTTGAACAGCATTTCCCCTTTCCGCAGCACATCTGTAGGAAACGCGCCAAATACAATACTTATGATTCATCACATACACCCATGGATGCCGCCATCTTGCCGACTGCTGGCAGGGACCGGCGGTGACAGCTTTCCCGATTCCCCCTTTCCGCGTGGAATTGCCGAGAATCCCCGGCGCGGAAAACAGTCAGAACACACTTTCCCGGGGATTCCCCGGAATCCCCTCGGGAATGTGCGGTCAGAACACACCCTAAGCCCACAGTAGATAAAAAAAACACTTAAACTTGATGAAGCCCTTCCAACGATCGCAACCTCCATGCCACCAACTTCATTCATCTAATGGCAATTGTGACGCGCTTCGTTTCAGATCGTTTTCCTCTTTATTTTCTTACACCCAAAAGTGTAAAACTCAAATGGCGGAGCAAGCTGGGTGGATCCTGGGGAGCCACTGTAGCCACTGTTTTATATCAATGGATGCAGCATTTTGGTTTGCATTGATCTAGGCTGATGGGTAATTGGTAAAGATTTGATCTGCTCATGATTATCTGTCTCACAATGTGCATCATTTTTTGTTTAATGACTTCAAAGTATTTTATTTAATATTTAACCTACTTTGGTTGTTTGGTTGACTTCATGCAGACCAGGCATAGCATACCGCTATTGACTTCGGCGGAATCATGTCTATCAACAATTAATCTCTTCCACCTTAGGCCGCTAGGTGTCGCTGCCTGACAACTAATCGCCTACATTTTTGGTGCATATGTTGAGCGGTGTTTGAAAGCCTCTTTGAAAGCATGCTAGGGATACATTACCCTGGTTTGAGCTTTGTGTAGTGCTAATTGTAATCCAGTATTGTGTGAGGGGCAGGGTTCTAGGATTGCTTTGAAGACAGGGTGCGGAGTGGACAATTCAGCCTAACAATACACATTAAGAGTGGAATATTCAGTCTAAAAAGACCATATGATGAACTCTGCTAGTTTGACAAACTGACCAATCAAAATTGGCTGTTACAAATTACAATACTTTTCAGCCTGTGTAGGAAAGTGGGTTAGTATATATGCTAAGGCTTCTGGTTATCAAATTCACCTCAGTTTAGGGAGTGGAAAATTCACAGTAAAACTGGGGGGAAAAGAGTGGAAAAATAGTATCCATAGGGTGTCATTTTCCACGCAAATTTTGCAATCCTAGGACACTGGTGAGGGGTGTGTAGGTGCTTAGGTAATTTGTGATTATCAGTGGGAATCAGGGTCAGTATGTACATCCTGTCCACATTAATCCACATTGTATTAGCTCAAGGTCAGTGAGTGAACTAAGCAACATTCACAACTCATTGGCCTTTAATATAATTTATGTCGAGGATTTCACCTGATCTTACTGACATTGTAGTTGAAATATAATTCAATTTTACTCACAGGGTTGCACAGGGTTTACAGGGTTTACAGGGTTTACTCACACTTTGCCTTGTACACAATTTGCTGATTGTTAAGTGTGTGACTGTAGCACCAGTGGCGCATGAACAAAGTTGTCTCTTTCGTCTCTGATGGGCTATATTGACCTGTAAATGTTATGCTACTACATAGCAGGATGTAACATATAGGACAGTTGTGTTCTGTTTTGGTGTGCTTATTTGTCTTAGTGTACTCAGTGTGGTGTTGTTTTTCATCTGTACACTTGTGAACTGTGTACAGAGCCTCAGGCAATTGAACTGTGTACACAGCCTCAGGCAATGGAATGTGTGGTTGCATCACAGTCGCACTGCACACATCTGTAAAGAACATCGCACAGTTTTCATTCAGGGAAGAATTTGTGTTCAACAGCAATATTTTGTCTTTCAGGTATCGACTTCAAAATAAAAACGATCGAACTACGAGGGAAGAAAATAAAACTTCAGATATGGTAAGCCTAGTTCAAGTGGAATGACCAACTTACCTTCGGTTTATATTATATTGTCCTGATTACATTTTAATTTCTCGAAGTTCAATGCTACGGGCGAAATTTATAGTGATATGTCGAGATGAAGTAGTGAGTTGAGATGAAGTGCCACATGTCTGTTCAAATACTGTGTGTCCAAACCGGAATCACTGTTAGTTTAGCGTTATCAAAGTGACTTTTGAGTTTTTGTTCACAATTTCATCTTAGTTGACCATTTGTGTAACCCACTATCTGGTGTCGATTCGAGGTTTGCGACACAGGCAATCATAACGCGCCGTGCCAACTGAAAGCAGTCTGTCAAAACTGGGAAATGTGTAATATTTCTGAAATGACCACTGACCAGAACAGTGTTGGATTTTTCCTTTCATGACCTGGTCCTGGAGAGTAAAAATCCATAGGTGGAGAGTAAAATTGTATTGTCAAGCAAGTTAAGATTTTCATTTTTGTCTTAATTATTTTACTTGGAAAGTAAAAAATCCTGATTTGTAATAGATATTAAATCCTTGCGAAGAAAATTAAATTATATTTTAACTACAATGTCGGTAAGATCAGGCGAAAAGAGAGCAAATTTCCTGAACAAATATGAAGAGAGCAAAATTCTTTGGACCCAAAAAGTCCAGAAAATGGCCCAAATTCCAAGGCTGGACCAGAATATTGTCGCAGTTGCCATGTTTGCCAGGATCACGACAGACGCGCATGTTACGGAGTTGCCGCTGTCTGCTCCCCGCTGTCGTTCGCAGGCACCTCATGTATTCCGATCACGCCGGAAAGGCTGCGTGGTGGTATCACCACAGGATGGGCTGTACTGTAGGAGACCGCGGTGGGCTGTACTGTAGGAGACAGTGGTGGGCTGTACTGTAGGAGACCGCGGTGGGCTGTACTGTAGGAGACCGCGGTGGGCTGTACTGTAGGAGACAGCGGTGGGATGTACTGTAGGAGACCGCGGTGGGCTGTACTGTAGGAGACAGCGGTGGGCTGTACTGCAGGAGACCGAGGTGGGCTGTACTGTAGGAGACAGTGGTGGGCTGTACTGTAGGAGACAGTGGTGGGATGTACTGTAGGAGACAGTGGTGGGCTGTACTGTAGGAGACAGTGGTGGGCTGTACTGTAGGAGACAGTGGTGGGTTGTACTGTAGGAGACAGTGGTGGGCTGTACTGTAGGAGACAGTGGTGGGATGTACTGTAGGAGACAGTGGTGGGCTGTACTGTAGGAGACAGTGGTGGGCTGTACTGTAGGAGACATAGTTGGGATGTACTGTAGGAGACAGTGGTGGGCTGTACTGTAGGAGACAGCGGTGGGTTGTACTGTAGGAGACAGTGGTGGGTTGTACTGTAGGAGACAGTGGTGGGCTGTACTGTAGGAGATAGTGGTGGGATGTACTGTAGGAGACAGTGGTGGGCTGTACTGTAGGAGACCGCGGTGGGCTGTACTGTAGGAGACAGTGGTGGGCTGTACTGTAGGAGACCGCGGTGGGCTGTACTGTAGGAGACAGTGGTGGACTGTACTGTAGGAGACCGCGGTGGGCTGTACTGTAGGAGACAGTGGTGGGTGTACTGTAGGAGACAGTGGTGGGCTGTACTGTAGGAGACCGAGGTGGGCTGTACTGTAGGAGACCGAGGTGGGCTGTACTGTAGGAGACCGCGGTGGGCTGTACTGTAGGAGACAGTGGTGGGCTGTACTGTAGGAGACCGCGGTGGGCTGTACTGTAGGAGACCGCGGTGGGCTGTACTGTAGGAGACAGCGGTGGGCTGTACTGCAGGAGACCGAGGTGGGCTGTACTGTAGGAGACAGCGGTGGGCTGTACTGTAGGAGACAGCGGTGGGCTGTACTGCAGGAGACCGAGGTGGGCTGTACTGTAGGAGACAGTGGTGGGCTGTACTGTAGGAGACCGCGGTGGGCTGTACTGTAGGAGACAGTGGTGGGCTGTACTGTAGGAGACAGTGGTGGGCTGTACTGTAGGAGACCGCGGTGGGCTGTACTGTAGGAGACAGCGGTGGGCTGTACTGCAGGAGACCGAGGTGGGCTGTACTGTAGGAGACAGCGGTGGGCTGTACTGTAGGAGACAGCGGTGGGCTGTACTGCAGGAGACCGAGGTGGGGTGTACTGCAGGAGACATAGTCGGGATGTACTGCAGGAGACCGCGGTGGGCTGTACTGCAGGAGACCGAGGTGGGCTGTACTGTAGGAGACAGCGGTGGGCTGTACTGCAGGAGACCGAGGTGGGCTGTACTGTAGGAGACAGCGGTGGGCTGTACTGTAGGAGACAGCGGTGGGCTGTACTGCAGGAGACCGAGGTGGGCTGTACTGTAGGAGACATAGTTGGGATGTACTGTAGGAGACAGTGGTGGGCTGTACTGCAGGAGAACGCGGTGGGCTATACTGTAGGAGACAGTGGTGGGCTGTACTGTAGGAGACATAGTTGGGATGTACTGTAGGAGACAGTGGTGGGCTGTACTGTAGGAGACAGCGGTGGGTTGTACTGTAGGAGACAGTGGTGGGCTGTACTGTAGGAGACATAGTTGGGATGTACTGTAGGAGACATAGTTGGGATGTACTGTAGGAGACAGTGGTGGGCTGTACTGTAGGAGACAGTGGTGGGATGTACTGTAGGAGACAGTGGTGGGCTGTACTGTAGGAGACAGTGGTGGGCTGTACTGTAGGAGACATAGTTGGGATGTACTGTAGGAGACAGTGGTGGGCTGTACTGTAGGAGACAGTGGTGGGCTGTACTGTAGGAGACATAGTTGGGATGTACTGTAGGAGACAGCAGTGGGCTGTACTGTAGGAGACAGTGGTGGGCTGTACTGTAGGAGACATAGTTGGGATGTACTGTAGGAGACTGGTGGGCTGTACTGTAGGAGACAGCGGTGGGTTGTACTGTAGGAGACAGTGGTGGGCTGTACTGTAGGAGATAGTGGTGGGATGTACTGTAGGAGACAGTGGTGGACTGTACTGTAGGAGACAGTGGTGGGCTGTACTGTAGGAGACATAGTTGGGATGTACTGTAGGAGACAGTGGTGGGCTGTACTGTAGGAGACAGTGGTGGGCTGTACTGTAGGAGACCACGGTGGGATGTACTGTAGGAGACAGTGGTGGGCTGTACTGTAGGAGACCGCGGTGGGCTGTACTGTAGGAGACAGTGGTGGCTGTTTGCAGGAGACCGCGGTGGGCTGTACTGCGGGAGACATAATTGGGATTAGTGCTAACCCGTCCGCTCCGCTGGGCGATTACTGGTGTCAAGTGGTGTTGCAAGCCAGTGATAGGCAATTAGGGAGTGATAACCCGTACTACCCGTGCCACCTGTCGTACCTATAATACGTTTTTGTACCCGTCATACACCCGAAGTACCCGTCAAAAACCTACGGTGCCCGACATACACCCTTAGTACCCGTCGTGCCCCTGTGGAACACGTGATAACCCCGTTATAGCCGGCACTCACCCAGTATACCCGTGGTACACCCATGGCACCCGTTATACATCCGTTAAACCCGTGAAAACTCCACCCCGGCTTTGCGTATATGTTCATTGATATATGCCGTACCGTATGTCGATGACCTTCATTTCGCAGTGATTCCGTGGTTGCTTCTCATTGGTTGTAGCACTGTAGTATCCGTGGTCGGATCTGATTGGCTTTCGACTGCAGTGAAGCGATGTAAAACTCGTATCCGTAAACTGGTTTGTTTACGGTAAAATATTGCTTAACAACTCCTTCTATGTTAGTTACAGCACAAACCTTCGATCAAAACTGCACAACCTAAAACTGTCTGTAACTATCGTATCAAATGCGTCGGAGATGTACGAATTATACAACACTCGATAGTATCCGTAAACTCGTTTGAAACCCTTAGTCACGTACATCACGTGCTTATAGCAATGTGGTACTGCAATGTAGAACTGCCGCTTTACTGTGCTAAATTCGTTCCGGAGAGACAGACAGACAGACGCTTATCAAATTGTAATATAGATGCACTGCAGGAGACCACGGTGGGCTGTACTGTAGGAGACCGCTGTGGGCTATACTGTAGGAGACAGTGGTGGGTTGTACTGTAGGAGACAGCGGTGGGCTGTACTGTAGGATACCGCTGTGGGCTATACTGTAGGAGACAGTGGTGGGATGTACTGTAGGAGACAGTGGTGGGTTGTACTGTAGGAGACAGTGGTGGGCTGTACTGTAGGAGACCGCGGTGGGCTGTACTGTAGGAGACTACGGTGGGCTGTACTGTAGGAGACCGCGGTGGGCTGTACTGTAGGATACCGCGGTGGGCTGTACTGTAGGAGACAGCAGTGGGCTGTACTGTAGGAGACAGTTGGGATGTACTGTAGGAGACCGCGGTGGGCTGTACTGTAGGATACCGCGGTGGGCTGTACTGTAGGAGACCGCAGTGGGCTATACTGTAGGAGACAGTGGTGGGCTGTACTGCAGGAGACCACGGTGGGCTGTACTGCGGGAGACAGTGGTGGGCTGTACTGTAGGAGACAGCAGTGGGCTGTACTGTAGGAGACAGTGGTGGGCTGTACTGTAAGAGACAGCAGTGGGCTGTACTGTAGGAGACAGTGGTGGGCTGTACTGTAGGAGACCGCGGTGGGCTGTACTGTAGGAGACTACGGTGGGCTGTACTGTATGAGACCGCGGTGGGCTGTACTGCAAGAGACTACGGTGGGCTGTACTGTAGGAGACCGCGGTGGGCTGTACTGTAGGAGACATAGTTGGGATGTACTGCAGGAGACCGCGGTGGGCTGTACTGTAGGAGACATAGTTGGGATGTACTGTAGGAGACAGCGGCGGGCTGTACTGCAGGAGACCGCGGTTGTCAGTCAGTGCGGTTGTCCGCGGTTGTCAGCTGTTGTCAGTCAGTGACGGTATGTATGTGACTGTATGCATGTGACGGTGTATATGTGACGGTATGCATGTGACGGTATGTATGTGACGGTATGCATGTGACGGTATGTATGTGACGGTATGTATGTGACGGTATGTATGTGACGGTATGTATGTGACGGTATGTATGTGACGGTATGCATGTGACGGTATGTATGTGACGGTATGTATGTGTATGTTGTCAGCCAGTGGCGGTGTGTATGACGGCCCCGTTCGGCGCTCTCGGCAGGGACACTGCCGGCCAGGAGCGGTTTCACACCATCACCACGTCCTACTACCGCGGTGCCATGGGCATCATGCTGGTGTACGACATCACCAACCCGAAGAGTTTCGACAACATCGCCAAGTGGCTGAGGAATATCGATGATGTGAGTGTGCTGGTCGGGCTGGGCCGCTGGCTGGGATGCCGACGTATTGCAGGCCGGTATTGAGTTGATAAGGCGAAGTCCATCACTGTTTTGCTTGTGTAGACCGACATATTGAGATGGTGTTTATAAACGAAACAAGTCGGCTTGGCTTACTTTCACGCTTCGTTCTGTTTGCAGTTCCCCATCTGGTAAAAGGCGTGTTTGCTTATCTGAAACATCCTCATGTTATGATAATGCGGTCCATTTGCACGTCAACAGTGACATATTTGACCAATGTTGAGTCACGTCTGATGGCTGGCAGGCAACGTCAATCGGCATCCCCACCAGTATCATAATCTCGCAGCTGGAACGGGAAGCAGCTTGTTGGCCACTCATTGACGTTAGTTTTGCGGTGCTGACCTTGGCGTGTCGCTGGCTGACTGGTGCTGGTGTAGGTGCAGGTGCAGGTGCAGGTGCAGGCAAGCTCCTAGAATTGCTTTGGAGCTGTGGTGCGGAGTGGAAAATTCTGACTAAACATAAGTATAAAGAGTGGAAGATTCAACCAAAAAGCATATGTACCAGGCTTTATCACCTAATTACCCGCTCACCAAAATTAGTTTGTCACCTATGGCATTACCTATGTCAATTCTTACCTGTCTTTCCGTCCACAGGCTGTCCCTATCATTACATCCATAAATCAGTATCAGGTTTCCAATTAGCCAATACATTTTAAAATACGGAGTGGAAAATTCACAGTAAAACTCAGGAAAAAGAGTGGAAACATAGTACCCATAGGGTGTCATTTTCCACCCAAACTTCCCAATGCTAGGACACTGGTGTAGGTGTAGATGTAGGTGTAGGTGTAGGTGTAGGTGTAGGTGTAGGTGTAGGTGTGTGCGGGTGCGGGTGCGGGTGCGGGTGCGGGTGCGGGTGCGGGTGCGGGTGCGGGTGCGGGTGCGGGTGCGGGTGCGGGTGCGGGTGCGGGTGCGGGTGCGTGCGTTGCTGGACACTCGCCACGGTACCAGCCTCGACGCCAGCCTCGCGTCTCATTCACTCTGCATTCGTGCTTCCCTCGTCAGCAGGGTAGTCTTGGTCAATAAGAGCTGTTTACTCCTAGATCAATGCAGTGGGTATGTCTTGACACCACCGACACTGCAATCGGCACAGATTGTGTCGTGAGTGTCGTTTGTTCTGACACGGCTTTATTTCAGGAACGCTGAGGCGTGCCTTATCAGAGCGTCACGGAGAATCTCAGCTATCCTGTGTATGAGGAGCGCGGTCTCCAGTGGTGACTTGTGTCTGCTCTGCTCTGCTGGGCCTGCCGCCGGGAATACTGGCCTCATGGCTGACCGTTTGACACCCCACCCCACCCCACCCCACCCCACCCCACCCCACCCCACCCCACCCCACCCGACTCCACTCCACTCCACTCCACTCCACTCCACTCCACTCCACTCCACTCCACTCCACTCCACTCCACTCCACTCCACTCCACTCCACTCCACCCCACCCCACCCCACCCCACCCCACCCCACCCGCAGCGCGTCAACGAGGACGTGGAGAAGATGACCGTTTGACGCCCCACTCCAACCCACCCCACCCCACCCCACCCCACCCCCACCCCTGTGATATCGATTATGATCGCTTGACGCCTCACCCCACCCGCAGCACGCCAACGAGGACGTGGAGAAGATGATTCTGGGCAACAAGTGTGACGTAGAAGACAAGCGGATGATCACCAAGGAGCGGGGGGAGTCGGTAAGTGATATGATGTACGGTGGTCAGCCGCCGCCGATAGCTGGCCGATACCGGCTGATACCGGCTGATACCGGCTGGTACCGACTGATACCGGCTGATACCGGCCGATACCGGATGATACCGGCTGATACCGACTGATACCGGTTGGTACCGGCTGATACCAGTTGATATCGGCCGATACCTTAGCCGGCGGGGCGGAAGGCCGTTTGGTGTGCGTGTCGGGGCCTCGGGCCGTACTCGGGTCTGACGGTTGTTGGTGAGCTCCGTCCGAACGGCGACTGGTGTCCACAGTGTCAGCCCCTCCCTCCCTCCCTCCCAGCTACTGGCCGGCCCCCAGACCACCAGTCCGTCTTTGACCACCTGGCTGACCACCAGTCCGTCTGGCTGACCTGTCGCCGGCGGCGTCTCCGCGCCGGGCCATCATCTCGTCACTGGTCCGTCGTCGTACCCCCGGCTTAACTGCGTCCAGCTACGCTTCATTGCCATAATGGTGCAACTGAGTACAGGATTCTTGATTTTTGAAACACAAAGATGATACAAAGTACAAGCGGTAAAGAAGTCTGTTAAAACTGAATGTTTCAATAATATTTAACAATGTGTCGGCTATGCTCTATCAACCCTGGCATGGTTTGGTTTATAGGGTAACGGTTTAGCTAAGTTTGGGACAGTGTCCCAAATTTGTCTATTTGGGTGGGAAATTACTCAAATGTGAAATATTCTCAGCTCTCACTCCCCATTTTAGGAGTGAATTTTCAATTGTGATATTGATTCTGACATAAATATTGCCTAAAAATACATGATTTCAACAACTACTGCTTTTCATATTCGAAACAGAAATCTTATGGTACCATTTTCTACATAATTTTCCACTCTCATGTTCGTTTTTGGCTCGAATTTTCCACTCTGATACCAAGCAAAAATGGGATTTTGGGACACTGGTTAGGAAAAATACTGTCATTTTGTTTGAAATATCCTGATGTCATTTGTATAGGGTGAAATATCCTGTTCAGTCATTTGTATAAGGATGCTACTGAGCTGATTGTTTGATTTTCAGATTGCGCGCGAGCACGGCATCCGGTTCCTGGAGACTTCAGCCAAGGCCAACATCAACATCGAGCGCGCGTTCCTGGAGCTGGCCGACGCCATCCTGGCCAAGGCGCCCGGCCGCGACAGCGTCGAAATCCCCGACCGATTCCCGCAGGAGAAACAACCTCACCATGCGGGCGGCAAGTGTTGCTAGAGCGCGCGCCAGCCTCCTAGTCCGCCCGCGCCCGGCCGCGGGCGCCTTGTCTGTGATGCGGGCGACGCCGGCGCCCCTAGCGGCCGCCGCCGGTACTGGCGGTGCCGGTGGGCGTCGCCAGGCGGCCGCGCCCGCCGTGAGAGATTGACCGCCGGGTGGCAGAGATGGCCCGCCGCAATAGCTGCACGCGGGCGGCGCGTGCAGGCCGTGCAGGCCGTGCAGGCCGTGCAGGCCGTGCAGGCCGTGCAGGCCGCCGGTCTGGGCACTCGGCACGGCAGAGCGCGCGGCGGCACACGTGCATCTCAGGAGTGGGCATCGGCGGAGAGAGAGAGAGAGAGAGAGAGAGCATTTGACGCGCGAGTCGCGTGCAGCGGCGGTGGCCGCCGGCGCCGCCGCCGCGTTATCGGTATTTGCTTTATGATGGGTTGCGCGGCCGGCTGCGCTGCGCTGGTGGCGGTTTGTGCCTTAGCTTGGCGGGCCGCCCGGCGCGTGAACTGTCTCGCTGGCTGGAATCAGTGGCTCTGTGGATATATGTGGGTGTCGGGCCGCGTCCCGCCGACCGCACAGCGACCCTCCCTGCCCTCTGAGTTAGTCAGCCGCCCCCCCCCCCCCGCTCCCTGTCATGCCCTGGGCCGGACGGACGCGCCCCGGCCCCGCCCCTCTGCACTTTTAATCGCGACTGATATTAAGATGTTTATTTGGCTTAATTACCTCGAATGTATCAAATTATATATGTTCATGAATACATATTTTTTCGAACCAGGCGGCTGTGTCGCGGTGCTGCGGTGGAACCGAGGCGGGGAAAGCCGCTGGTCAGTGCTTGTTTGTTATGTTCAGTTCTGGGCGAGCTCGCGTTGGCTGTCTCATTGGTGGAAGATACTGTTTAATGTGAGATCGAACACTAAGTGCGTTTCATGTTTCTGTTAGCATCCCAGTAGACCGCCAGTGAACTCCAATTATCATTATCAGTATCGCAGGCAAAAATAGATATGGCAATGGGGGCTAAGTTGTGCTGATGTAGGCAATCGCAACCTTTTGAAATAGAAGTGCCACGAAACCAAGAACCGAAGAAATATTTTTTTTAAAGACAATGTGGGGTCATCGGGCAACACTGCAAATTGTGCGTGTTTCTTTCGTGTAATTTCCGGATTTGCGAATGGGTTACTGTAGAATGTAGATGATTACCCTACAAAGAGCACGATTGACCTGAAAAGCCTCTTGCTATTGCGGAATGCAATAACAACAGGGCAGAGATGGGTCTCATTCAAATGTAAATCCATTCTACAGTGATGGGGGGTGAAATTCTTCAAATATCCATCCAGGGTGACCAATAAAGGCTTTTATCGGGGCAGGGGCGGCATCATATTTTGTGTTGTGCCAGGTGTGGCCAGCCTTGGAATTTTAGAAATTTTCTGGCATTTTTGGGTTCCAAGAATTTTGCACTTCATTTTATCTGTACATTTTATCTCGGTTCACCTGATCTTACCGACATTGTAGTTAAAATATAATTACATTTTCCTCACAAATATTTAATATCTATAACAAATCAGGCTTTTTTACTTTCCAAGGAAAATAATGCTAACAATTAAAATCTTAATTTTCCTAACAATACAATTGTACTCTCCAACTCTGGATTTTTACTCTCCGGGCCCAGAGGCCTTTTGCATAAAACCTACGAAACGGAAGAAGGTACGATTTCTCTTTGAATCATCCTCCCCTAATATCTATTTGAGTAGTGTCCGTTTTGCACTCGAAACACGCAAGGTTTTCGTATCTGTCCGCGGTTGAATTCACGTGCCTTTGTGAGCATGGAGAACCTCCGTCCAGGAGATCCCGGATAAATGTAATATTTCAGCGGCGTCAAATCCGAGCCGAGGTCCCGGCCGGCCGTGTGGTACAGGGGCAGGGAGGGGTGTTGTGGTAGGGGGTCATGCCGGGGGAGTGGGGTGATGGGAGAGGAGGGGGGGTACGAACCAACAATGGCCTCAAAACCCGAAGGCGTGAGACGTTAAATAGCTAAAAATTCCAACAAGTCCGAGCCCTGCAAGCAACGCAAGCCCAGCACGTCCGGCAAGTCCCGCTAGCCCCGCAAGCCCAGCAAGCCCCGCAAGTCCAGCAAGTCAGACAACTCCGAGAAGTCCAACAAGTCAAAACAGTCCTGTATACAAATCTCCATCCATCTATCGGGATTGCGAATCTATGAGATTGCGACGCGGAGCGAGCACAAGGCGCTAGTCTCCTATATATCTATTTGAGTAGTGTCCGTTTTGCACTCGAAACACAGCGAGGTTTTCGTGTCTGTCCGCGAATGGAATGCGGGTTAAGCACGTGCGTTAGTGAGGTGGAGTCTTTCGTCCAGGAGATTGCCAATAATTTAATCCGAGGGGAGGTCCTGGCCGGCCGTGTGGTACAGGGGCAGAGGGGTGGGTGTTGGTGGAAGAGGGTCACGCCGGGTGTGGGGGGAGGGGGTGCTGGGAGAGGGGGGGGGGGGGGGTACGAACCTAGTTCCGAGCTGGGAAAACACAGCCAACAATCTGTGTGTAATTCACGTGCCTTTATGCATAGGGAACCTCCATTCCGGAGAAATTCGTTAAATTAGAAGTGCGTTAAATAGCTATAGCTGTCTCGGAGATGGGTTGGTTGGAGTTGGAGATGCAAGTCCAACAAGTCCCACAAGTCCCACAAGTCCCACAAGAGTAACCAAAAAGTAAAAAAGTAAAACAAGTTATCCATCTATCAATCAAATATACATCCATCTATCGGGATTGCGAATATATGGGATTGCGACGCGGAGCGAGCACAAGGCGCTAGTCTCCTATATATATCTATTTGAGTAGTGTCCGTTTTACACTCGAAACACAGCAAGGTTTTCGTGTCTGTCCGCGAATGGAATGCGGGTTAAGCACGTGCGTTAATGAGGTGGAGTCTTGCATCCAGGAGATTGCCGATAATTTCATCCGAGCCGAGGTCTCGGCCGGCCGTGTGGTACAGGGGCAGGGAGGGGTGTTGGTGGAAGGGAGTCATGCCTGAGGGCGGGGGGGGGGGGGTACAGACCAACAATGGCCTAGAAACCCACTCAAAAAGGCACCGAAACTCAGTTCAGGGCCGCTGCAACTCGGCACGTATCAGTAGCTGCACATACCGCACCGGCGTCATAACCAATGAATTCACGTGCCTTTGTGAGCCTTTGCATCCAGGAGAATCCCGAGAAATATTAAAGAGACACTCCCACCTTCCCAAAAGTTGTCAAATGTACGCCGCTTGTGGTGCGAAATATGAAGTAATTGCTGCCGAACACGATTATGACATTTGTTTCTCGCAAACAGTGCTCAATTTCATCAAAAAGTTAAGTTTTAATATTTGGGTTGATGACGTCACATTGAGCTCTATAGAGCTATACAGACATCCTTTACGCTGCCAAAGTATGGCACAATTATTTAGAGACAATTCTGGCGCTTTGAATACAAAACAAACCAACTATCAAATCCTTTGAAACACGCAAATATCTCCAAGTCTAACCTTAAAACAAGTCGACCATCATCACCATTTGGTAAAGAAGGGTGACGTCATTGGCTTTAGACCCCTATTCAAATACACGTGGGGTTTATTCGTTACAATTGTCAAGACCAAGCTCGAATTTCTTTTTTATTATACGTATGTGGTTGTTTTAACTGCTACCCTACTTAATTTCAATGCAAATCCAACAAGATGGCTATCTCAACTACAAACTAATGTTAAGGTGGGAGTGTCCCTTTAATAGTTGAGCGGCGTCTGTAGTTCCGAGCTGGAAAAACAAAGGCCAACAATCTGTGTGTAATTCACGTGCCTTTGTGCATAGTGAACCTCCATTCCTGAGAAATTGGTTAAATTATAAGTGCGTTAAATAGCTATAGCTATGTGTCTGAGATGGGTTGGTTGGAGTTCGAGATGGATTGGGGGTGAAGTAAAACAAGTTCAGTCAAAGGTAAATTTTTTAAAGAAAAAAGTCGAAAAAGTCGAGCCCCGCAAGCCCCGCAAGTCCCCCAAACCCCGCAAGCCCGCCAAGCCCCCAAGTAAAAAATACAAATCTCCATCAGTCTATCGGGATTGCGAATCTATGGGATTGCGACGCGGAGCGAGCACAAGGCGCTTGTCTCCTATATATCTATTTGAGTAGTGTCCGTTTTCCACTCGAAACACAGCAAGATGTTCGTCTCTCTCCGCGGTTGAATTCACGTGCCTTTGTGAGCATGGAACCTCAGACGTTAAATAAATTAAAAAAAAGTCCGACAAGTCCGAGCCCTGCAAGCCCCGCAAGCCCAGCAAGTCCGTCAAGCCTAACAAGCCCAGCAAGTCCAGCAAGTCTCGCAAGCCCCGCAAGCCAAGCAAGCCCGGCAAGCCCAGCAAGTCAGACAAGTTCAACAAGTCAAAACAATCCTATATACAAATCTCCATCCATCTATCGGGATTGCGAATATATGGGAGTGCGACGCGGAGCGAGCACAAGGCGCTAGTCTCTCCTATATATCTATTTGAGTAGTGTCTGTTATGCACTCGAAACACAGCAAGGTTTTCGTGTCTCTCCGCGCTTGAATTCACTTGCCTTTGTGAGCATGGAACCTCCGTACAGGAGAATCACCGATAAATATTAATATTTGAGCGGTGTCTGTAGTTCCGAGCTGGGAAAACACAGCCAACAATATGTGTGTAATTCACGTGCCTTTATGCATAGGGAACCTCCATTCCGGAGAAATACGTTAAATTACAAGTGTGTTAAATATCTATAGCCAAGGCCATAGAGACTAGGTAGACCCGTCCGGGGTAGGCAGCGAAATGCGTGATGTCATGGGCACGTGACGTCACACGCTCCCTATTCAAATAGTGTTAAATCGGCCTACTTTCGCGTCCTACCATTTGCATACCTTAGGTGCCAGAGGGATCAATTGAGCACTAAATGATAGATTGAAACGTCCTCTACAGCTCGCTTTTGGGACATTTTCTCCTAAATAGCAAGGGTGAGCCGCTAGACGATGTTAAAGCAAGGCATGCAACCGAGCGAGGCCCATATAAGGCATTGTTTGGATTTTGGCCACGGGAACTGTCGCTGGATGCTGTTTTTGGTTGAAGTGCGAATTTTGTATTATTTCACCTGGTTGTTGATGAAGTCATGTGACTTGAGGATACTTTGTAGTAGTATCTATCAGGTGAAATTATTTTTACATCTGGATTACACTTGTTTCACCTACAATTATGTTGAAGATCGTTGAGTGACGAATGCGCCACCGTAAAAAAAACATGGCGGCCGCGCCGGTCGAAGGCCTAATTCTTTTGGTAGACCGAGAAGTGCCACGAGACGGTCTACGAAAAGAAATACACTTCTCCCGATTCGGCCACCCCATTTGTGGAAATCGAGCTGTCAAATGACGCCATGGGACAGGGTAGACACGTTACGGAGATAGCCATGCCACACCCTGATCTATAGCAGTGTCGGAGATGGGTTGGTTGGAGATGGGTTGAAGATGGATTTTTGCGATTCGACAGCGAAGCGAGAGCCGAAGGCGCAAGATGACGCACGTGCTAAATCGATTAGCGAGCGCCGAAGGCGCGAGACGTTAAATAACTAAAAAGTCCAACAAGTCCGAGCCCGGCAAGCCTCGCAAGTCCAGAAAGCCCAGCAAGTCCAGCAAGTACAGCAAGTCCCGCAAGCCCAGCAAGTCTAGCAAGCCCTGCAAGCCCCGTAAGCCCAGCAAGTCCGACAAGTCCAATAAGTAAAAACAGTCCTTTATACAAATCTCCATCCATCTATCGGGATTGCGAATCTATTGGATTGCGACGCGGAGTTCCGAGCTGGGAAAACACAGCCAACAATATGTGTGTAATTCACGTGCCTTTATGCATAGGGAACATCCATTCCGGAGAAATTCGTTAAATTACAAGTGCGTTAAATATCTATTTCGGAGAATATTGGATTGCGACGCGGTCTCCTATATATCTATTTGAGTAGTGTCCGTTTTGAATATTGGATTCCGGAGAATATTGGATTGCGACGCGGTCTCCTATATATCTATTTGAGTAGTGTCCGTTTTGCACTCGAATCACAGTTTTAGTGTCTGTCCGCAGTTTAATTCACGTGCCTTTGTGAGTATGGAACCTCCGTCCCGGAGAAACCATCCCGGATAAATTTAATATTTCAGCGGCGTCAAATCCGAGCCTAGGTCCCGGCCGGATCGGGAACGATTCCACTATCAAAACAACTTACTTTGTCCTTCCTTGGCGCCCGACATTAATATCCCGCATACCTCCCTCGTTAGATGATTACCCAAACCCGTCAGCGAACCAACCGTTATCAGCAGAGTCCAAATACACACAGTGGTGTAGCACATACCAACCTCGTTTCCCGGCTTGGATTAAATCGTCCTCATCGAAGCTTGTCATTCCTTGATTCTCCGATCTCCCTCGCATGTTCGACGTCAGCGGGTTTCGACTTTGGAAATCACACGCCCACCTGCATGTATACGCGTGAGTATGTACGTATGCGAGGGTATGTTTGTATGCATGAGCGGGTGGGCGTCATACGCCTTCATGCGTGCATAGACGTACTTGTGCCCGCCAGTGTGTATACGCACACCTGTCCGATGCGCGCGTGTGTGTGTGTGTGTGTGTGTGTGTGTGTGTGTGTGTGTGTGTGTGTGTGTGTGTGTGTGGTGCGTGCGTGCGTGCGTGCGTGCGTGCGTGCGTGCGTGCGTGCGTGCGTGCGTGCGTGCGTGCGTGCGTGCGTGCGTGCGTGCGTGCGTGCGTGCGTGCGTGCGTGCGTGCGTGCGTGCGTGCGTGCGTGCGTGCGTGCGTGCGTGCGTGCGTGCGTGCGTGCGTGCGTGCGTGCGTGCGTGCGTGCGTGCGTGCGTGCGTGCGTGCGTGCGTGCGTGCGTGCGTGCGTGCGTGCGTGCGTGCGTGCGTGCGTGCGTGCGTGCGTGCGTGCGTGCGTGCGTGCGTGCGTGCGTGCGTGCGTGCGTGCGTGCGTGCGTGCGTGCGTGCGTGTGTGTGTGTGTGTGTGTGTGTGTGTGTGTGTGTGTGTGTGTGTGTGTGTGTGTGTGTGTGTGTGTGTGTGTGTGTGTGTGTGTGTGTGTGTGTGTGTGTGTGTGTGTGTGTGTGTGTGTGTGTGTGTGTGTGTGTGTGTGTGTGTGTGTGTGTGTGTGTGTGTGTGTGTGTGTGTGTGTGTGTGTGTGTGTGTGTGTGTGTGTGTGTGTGTGTGTGTGTGTGTGTGTGTGTGTGTGTGTGTGTGTGTGTGTGTGTGTGTGTGTGTGTGTGTGTGTGTGTGTGTGTGTGTGTGTGTGTGTGTGTGTGTGTGTGTGTGTGTGTGTGTGTGTGTGTGTGTGTGTGAGTGCGTGCGTGTGTGTGTGTGTGAGTGCGTGCGGGGGTGCGTGCGGGCGTGCGTGCGTGCGTGCGTGCGTGCGTGCGTGCGTGTTTATGTATGTACGCCGCTAGTGTTATCCCAGGTAAACTCAAGTTAGTGCCATTGCCTGGTCCGTCATATCTATATCCATTTTCAACAATTCGGCGTATAATTCCCCGTAACTGGAAACTTCTATAACTTTATCTCTTCGAAACATACCTACAACTTCATCGTCCGTCTCACACAGTGTTTATGCGCCCGGGCCGGATCCCCTCCCCTCCGTCCGCCGCGCTATACCAGCTGGTGTCAATTAGCCGCTGGACCCTTCGCCGCCGCCGTGAGCGGGTCATTCCCTACGTGCCTGGCCTCGGCGGGCCGGGTACGGAGACGCGTCACATCACAGCGGCCATTGCTGGGATGTCAACGCCCTGACATACTTAAATAACACGATACTTCTCTGCGAAACCAGTGCCAATATATCACCGTGTGCAATTTATTTAAGTACAAGATAATTGGATACAATGGTATATCTCTTTACAAAAGTTCAGTTGCAGTTAAGTTTATGATTTAAATGCTTGTATAGGTTTTTAGCACGGCTTACTATCATGTATGTATGTATGTATGTATGTATGTTTTCGTAAAATCTCCACATGGTGGCTCTTCCGATTTCAGAGTCAATGCAGTAAACACAATTATAAAAGCACAAATCAATAAACACGTTTAAAATAACTACACTCCATCACCCTTTAGCCATCTCGGTACACCTGCGTGAAAAAGACCGGGCGACTCGACTATCCTAAGCTGAGCTGGTGACGGTTCCAGGCGGTGGTGGCTCGACATAGAAATGACCGGCGAGCGAGCTCCGTGCGCACGCGTGGAGTTTGCAGCATCATGCTCTCTGATCCCCGCGTGGTCCGGTCGGATACGTTTGCACGAGGCAACACAAGTGCGCGCAGATGGTCAGGCGACTTCGGCGACCTCAGTATCTGGTAGAGTACCACCAGGCACCAAGTCACGTTCAGTCAGCAGCTCTTCTACTTTAAACCACCCAAGTGACTTTAGAGAGCGGGCGAAATGTGTTGTGAGACCTTTTCAGTCCTGTGATGATTCCTGGCACCAAAATTTAAAGCCTTCTGTATCCTATACTTTTGAGTTTTTGAGCAGCTTCCCCACACAGTCAGACAGTATATGATGTGGGGATGAACAAGCCCTTCGATTATGGTCTGTTTTGTCTCGGGTGGTAATTGATGACTCAGCTTCGCC
>JAXIVJ010011921.1:0-41927 GCA_036785665.1 Chirona hameri | reverse complement strand
ACATATACACACATATACACACATATACACACACATACACACACATACACACATATACACACATATACACACATATACACACATATACACACATATACACACATATACACACATATACACACATATACACACATATACACACATATACACACATATACACACATATACACACATATACACACATAGACACACATAGACACACATAGACACACATAGACACACATAGACACACATAGACACACATAGACACACATAGACACACATAGACACACATATACACACATATACACACATAGACACACATAGACACACATAGACACACATAGACACACATAGACACACATAGACACACATACACACACATATACACACATATACACACATATACACACATATACACACATATACAAACATATACACACATCTACACACATATACACACATATATACACATATACACACATATACACACATATACACACATATACACACATATACACACATATACACACATATACACACATACACACACATATACACACATATACATACATATACACACATATACACACATATACACACATATACACACATATACACACATATACACACATACACACACATACACACACATATACACACATATACACACATATACACACATATACACACATATACACACATATACACACATATACACACATATACACACATATACACACATATACACACATATACACACATATACACACATATACACACATATACACACATATGCACACATATACACACATATACATACATATACACACATATACACACATATACACACATATACACACATATACACACATATACACACATATACACACATATACACACATATACACACATATACACACATATACACACATATACACACATATACAGTGTATATGTGTGTCTATGTGTGTCTATGTGTGTCTATGTGTGTCTATGTGTATCTATGTGTGTCTATGTGTGTCTATGTGTGTCTATGTGTGTATATGTGTGTATATGTGTGTATATGTGTGTATATGTGTGTATATGTGTGTATATGTGTGTATATGTGTGTATATGTGTGTATATGTGTGTATATGTGTGTATATGTGTGTATATGTGTGTATATGTGTGTATGTGTGTGTATGTGTGTGTATATGTGTGTATATGTGTGTATATGTGTGTATATGTGTGTATATGTGTGTATATGTGTGTATATGTGTGTATATGTGTGTATATGTGTGTATATGTGTGTATATGTGTGTATATGTGTGTATATGTGTATATATGTGTGTATATGTGTGTATATGTGTGTATATGTGTGTATATGTGTGTATATGTGTGTATATGTGTGTATATGTGTGTATATGTGTGTATATGTGTGTATATGTGTGTATATGTGTGTATATGTGTGTATATGTGTATATATGTGTGCATATGTGTGTATATGTGTGTATATGTGTGTATATGTGTGTATATGTGTGTATATGTGTGTATATGTGTGTATATGTGTGTATATGTGTGTATATGTGTGTATATGTGTGTATATGTGTGTATATGTGTGTATAGGTGCGTATAGGTGCGTATAGGTGTGCATAGGTGTGTATAGGTGTGTATAGGTGTGTATAGGTGTGTATAGGTGTGTATAGGTGTGTATATGTGTGTATATGTGTGTATAGGTGTGTATATACACACATATACACACATATACACACATATACACACATATACACACATATACACACACATACACACACATACACACATATACACACATATACACACATATACACACATATACACACATATACACACATATACACACATATACACACATATACACACATATACACACATATACACACATATACACACATATACACACATATACACACATATACACACATAGACACACATAGACACACATAGACACACATAGACACACATAGACACACATAGACACACATAGACACACATAGACACACATATACACACATATACACACATAGACACACATAGACACACATAGACACACATAGACACACATAGACACACATAGACACACATACACACACATATACACACATATACACACATATACACACATATACACACATATACAAGCATATACACACATCTACACACATATACACACATATATACACATATACACACATATACACACATATACACACATATACACACATATACACACATATACACACATATACACACATATACACACATATACACACAAATACACACATATACACACATATACACACATATACACACATACACACACATATACACACATATACATACATATACACACATATACACACATATACACACATATACACACATATACACACATATACACACATACACACACATACACACACATATACACACATATACACACATATACACACATATACACACATATACACACATATACACACATATACACACATATACACACATATACACACATATACACACATATACACACATATACACACATATACACACATATACACACATATACACACATATACACACATATACATACATATACACACATATACACACATATACACACATATACACACATATACACACATATACACACATATACACACATATACACACATATACACACATATACACACATATACACACATATACACACATATACACACATATACACACATATACACACATATACACACATATACACACATATACACACATATACACACATATACACACATATACACACATATACACACATATACACACATATACACACATATACACACATATACACACATATACACACATATACACACATATACACACATATACACACATATACACACATATACACACATATACACACATATACACACATATACAAACATATACACACATATATACACACATATACACACATATACACACATATACACACCTATACACACCTATACACACCTATACACACCTATACACACCTATACACACCTATACACACCTATACACACCTATACACACCTATACACACCTATACACACCTATACACACCTATACACACCTATACACACCTATACACACCTATACACACCTATACACACCTATACATACCTATACACACCTATACACACCTATACACACCTATACACACCTATACACACCTATACACACCTATACGCACCTATACGCACCTATACACACATATACACACATATACACACATATACACACATATACACACATATACACACATATCCACACATATCCACACATATACACACATATACACACATATACACACATATACACACATATACACACATATACACACATATACACACATATATACACATATACACACATATACACACATATACACACATATACACACATATACACACATATACACACATATACACACATATACACACATATACACACATATACACACATATACACACATATACACACATATACACACATATACACACATATACACACATATACACACATATACACACATATACACACATATACACACATATACACACATATACACACATATACACACATATACACACATATACACACATATACACACATATACACACATATACACACATATACACACATATACACACATATACACACACATACACACATATACACACATATACACACATATACACACATATACACACATATACACACATAAACACATATACACACACATACACACATATACACACATATACACACATATACACACATATACACACACATACACATACATACACACATATACACACATATACACACATATACACACATATACACACATATACACACATATACACACATATACACACATATACACACATATACACACATATACACACATATACACACATATACACACATATACACACATATACACACATATTCACACATATACACACATATACACACATATACACACATATACACACATATACACACATATACACACATATACACACATATACACACATATACACACATATACACACATATACACACATATACACACATATACACACATATACACACATATACACGCATATACACACATATACACACATATACACACATATACACACATATACACACATATACACACATATACACACCTATACACACATATACACACATATACACACCTATACACACCTATACACACCTTTACACACCTATACACACCTATGCACACCTATACACACCTATACACACCTATACACACCTATAGACACCTATACGCACCTATACACACCTATACGCACCTATACGCACCTATACGCACCTATACGCACCTATACGCACCTATACACACCTATACACACCTATACACACATATACACACATATACACACATATACACACATATACACACATATACACACATATACACACATATACACACATATACACACATATACACACATATACACACATATACACACATATACACACATATACACACATATACACACATATACACACATATACACACATATACACACATATACACACATATACACACATATACACACATATACACACATATACACACATATACACACATATACACACATATACACACACATACACACATATACACACATATACACACATATACACACATATACACACATATACACACATATACACACATATACACACATATACACACATATACACACATATACACACATATACAGACATATACACACATATACACACATATACACACATACACACACATATACACACATATACACACATATACACACATATACACACATATACACACATAGACACACATAGACACACATAGACACACATAGACACACATAGACACACATAGACACACATAGACACACATATACACACATATACATACATATACACACATATACACACATATACACACATATACACACATATACACACATCTACACACATATACACACATATATACACATATACACACATATACACACATATACACACATATACACACATATACACACATATACACACATATACACACATATACACACATATACACACATATACACACATATACACACATATACACACATACACACACATATACACACATATACACACATATACACACATATACACACATATACACACATATACACACATATACACACATATACACACATACACACACATATACACACATATACACACATATACACACATATACACACATATACACACATATACACACATATACACACATATACACACATATACACACATATACACACATATACACACATATACACACATATACACACATATACACACATATACACACATATACATACATATACACACATATACACACATATACACACATATACACACATATACACACATATACACACATATACACACATATACACACATATACACACATATACACACATATACACACATATACACACATATACACACATATACACACATATACACACATATACACACATATACACACATATACACACATATACACACATATACACACATATACACACATATATACACATATACACACATATACACACATATACACACATATACACACATATACACACATATACACACATATACACACATATACACACATATACACACATATACACACATATACACACATATACACACATATACACACATATACACACATATACACACATATACACACATATACACACATATACACACATATACACACATATACACACATATACACACATATACACACATATACACACATATACACACATATACACACATATACACACATATACACACATATACACACATATACACACATATACACACATATACACACATATACACACATATACACACATATACACACAAATACACACATATACACACATATACACACATATACACACATATACACACATATACACACATATACACACATATACACACATATACACACATATACACACATATACACACATATACACACATATACACACATATACACACATATACACACATATACACACATATACACACATATACACACATATACACACACATACACACATATACACACATATACACACCTATACACACATATACACACATATACACACATATACACACATATACACACATATACACACATATACACACATATACACACATATACACACATATACACACATATACACACATATACACACATATACACACATATACACACATATACACACATATACACACATATACACACATATACACACATATACACACATATACACACATATACACACATATACACACATATACTCACATATACACACATATACACACATATACACACATATACACACATATACACACATATACACACATACACACATATACACACATATACACACATATACACACCTATACACACCTATACACACCTATACATACCTATACACACCTATACACACCTATACACACCTATACACACCTATACACACCTATACACACCTATACACACCTATACACACCTATACACACCTATACACACCTATACACACCTATACACACCTATACGCACCTATACGCACCTATACACACATATACACACATATACACACATATACACACATATACACACATATACACACATATACACACATATACACACATATACACACATATACACACATATACACACAGATATACACATATACACACATATACACACATATACACACATATACACACATATACACACATATACACACATATACACACATATACACACATATACGCACATATACACACATATACACACATATACACACATATACACACATATACACACACACATACACACACATACACACATATACACACATATACACACATATACACACATATACACACATATACACACATATACACACATATACACACATATACACACATATACACACATATACACACATATACACACATGTACACACATATACACACATAGACACACATAGACACACATAGACACACATAGACACACATAGACACACATAGACACACATAGACACACATAGACACACATATACACACATATACACACATAGACACACATAGACACACATAGACACACATAGACACACATAGACACACATAGACACACATACACACACATATACACACATATACACACATATACACACATATACACACATATACAAACATATACACACATCTACACACATATACACACATATATACACATATACACACATATACACACATATACATACATATACACACATATACACACATATACACACATATACACACATATACACACATATACACACATATACACACATATACACACATATACACACATACACACACATATACACACATATACATACATATACACACATATACACACATATACACACATATACACACATATACACACATATACACACATATACACACATATACACACATATACACACATATACACACATATACACACATATACACACATATACACACATATACACACATATACACACATATACACACATATACACACATATACACACATATACACACATATACATACATATACACACATATACACACATATACACACATATACACACATATACACACATATACACACATATACACACATATACACACATATACACACATATACACACATATACACACATATACACACATATACACACATATACACACATATACACACATATACACACATATACACACATATGCACACATATACACACATATACACACATATACACACATATACACACATATACACACATATACACACATATACACACATATACACACATATACACACATATACACACATATACACACATATACACACATATACACACATATACACACATATACACACATATACACACATATACACACATATACACACATATACACACATATATACACACATATACACACATATACACACCTATACACACCTATACACACCTATACACACCTATACACACCTATACACACCTATACACACCTATACACACCTATACACACCTATACACACCTATACACACCTATACACACCTATACACACCTATACACACCTATACACACCTATACACACCTATACACACCTATACACACCTATACACACCTATACACACCTATACGCACCTATACGCACCTATACACACATATACACACATATACACACATATACACACATATACACACATATACACACATATACACACATATACACACATATACACACATATACACACATATACACACATATACACACATATACACACATATACACACATATACACACATATACACACATATACACACATATACACACATATACACACATATACACACATATACACACATATACACACATATACACACATATACACACATATACACACATATACACACATATACACACATATACACACATATACACACATATACACACACATACACACATATACACACATATACACACCTATACACACATATACACACATATACACACATATACACACATATACACACATATACACACATATACACACATATACACACATATACACACATATACACACATATACACACATATACACACATATACACACATATACACACATATACACACATATACACACATATACACACATATACACACATATACACACATATACACACATATACACACATATACACACATATACACACATATACTCACATATACACACATATACACACATATACACACATATACACACATATACACACATATACACACATACACACATATACACACATATACACACATATACACACCTATACACACCTATACACACCTATACATACCTATACACACCTATACACACCTATACACACCTATACACACCTATACACACCTATACACACCTATACACACCTATACACACCTATACACACCTATACACACCTATACACACCTATACACACCTATACGCACCTATACGCACCTATACACACATATACACACATATACACACATATACACACATATACACACATATACACACATATACACACATATACACACATATACACACATATACACACATATACACACATATACACACATATATACACATATACACACATATACACACATATACACACATATACACACATATACACACATATACACACATATACACACATATACACACATATACGCACATATACACACATATACACACATATACACACATATACACACATATACACACACACATACACACACATACACACATATACACACATATACACACATATACACACATATACACACATATACACACATATACACACATATACACACATATACACACATATACACACATATACACACATATACACACATGTACACACATATACACACATAGACACACATAGACACACATAGACACACATAGACACACATAGACACACATAGACACACATAGACACACATAGACACACATATACACACATATACACACATAGACACACATAGACACACATAGACACACATAGACACACATAGACACACATAGACACACATACACACACATATACACACATATACACACATATACACACATATACACACATATACAAACATATACACACATCTACACACATATACACACATATATACACATATACACACATATACACACATATACACACATATACACACATATACACACATATACACACATATACACACATATACACACATATACACACATATACACACATATACACACATATACACACATACACACACATATACACACATATACATACATATACACACATATACACACATATACACACATATACACACATATACACACATATACACACATATACACACATATACACACATATACACACATATACACACATATACACACATATACACACATATACACACATATACACACATATACACACATATACACACATATACACACATATACACACATATACACACATATACATACATATACACACATATACACACATATACACACATATACACACATATACACACATATACACACATATACACACATATACACACATATACACACATATACACACATATACACACATATACACACATATACACACATATACACACATATACACACATATACACACATATCCACACATATGCACACATATACACACATATACACACATATACACACATATACACACATATACACACATATACACACATATACACACATATACACACATATACACACATATACACACATATACACACATATACACACATATACACACATATACACACATATACACACATATACACACATATACACACATATACACACATATACACACATATACACACATATACACACATATACACACATATACACACATATACACACATATACACACATATACACACATATACACACATATACAAACATATACACACATATATACACACATATACACACATATACACACATATACACACCTATACACACCTATACACACCTATACACACCTATACACACCTATACACACCTATACACACCTATACACACCTATACACACCTATACACACCTATACACACCTATACACACCTATACACACCTATACACACCTATACACACCTATACACACCTATACACACCTATACATACCTATACACACCTATACACACCTATACACACCTATACACACCTATACACACCTATACACACCTATACGCACCTATACGCACCTATACACACATATACACACATATACACACATATACACACATATACACACATATACACACATATCCACACATATCCACACATATACACACATATACACACATATACACACATATACACACATATACACACATATACACACATATACACACATATATACACATATACACACATATACACACATATACACACATATACACACATATACACACATATACACACATATACACACATATACACACATATACACACATATACACACATATACACACATATACACACATATACACACATATACACACATATACACACATATACACACATATACACACACATATACACACATATACACACATATACACACATATACACACATATACACACATATACACACATATACACACATATACACACAAATACACACATATACACACATATACACACATATACACACATATACACACATATACACACATACACACATATACACACATATACACACATATACACACATATACACACATATACACACATATACACACATATACACACATATACACACATATACACACATATACACACATATACACACATATACACACACATACACACATATACACACATATACACACCTATACACACATATACACACATATACACACATATACACACATATACACACATATACACACATATACACACATATACACACATATACACACATATACACACATATACACACATATACACGACATATACACACATATACACACATATACACACATATACACACATATACACACATATACACACATATACACACATATACACGCATATACACACATATACACACATATACTCACATATACACACATATACACACATATACACAACACATATACACACATATACACACATATACACACATACACACATATACACACATATACACACATATACACACCTATACACACCTATACACACCTATACACACCTATACACACCTATACACACCTATACACACCTATACACACCTATACACACCTATACACACCTATACACACCTATACACACCTATACACACCTATACACACCTATACACACCTATACGCACCTATACGCACCTATACACACATATACACACATATACACACATATACACACATATACACACTATACACACATATACACACATATACACACATATACACACATATACACACATATACACACAGATATACACACATATACACACATATACACACATATACACACATATACACACATATACACACATATACACACATATACACACATATACACACATATACACACATATACACACATATACACACATATACACACATATACACACATACACACAACACACACACACACATACACACATATACACACATATACACACATATACACACATATACACACATATACACACATATACACACATATACACACATATACACACATATACACACATATACACACATATACACACATTTACACACATATACACACATAGACACACATAGACACACATAGACACACATAGACACACATAGACACACATAGACACACATAGACACACATAGACACACATAGACACACATATACACACCATAGACACACATAGACACACATAGACACACATAGACACACATAGACACACATAGACACACATACACACACATATACACACATATACACACATATACACACATATACAAACATATACAAACATATACACACATCTACACACATATACACACATATATACACATATACACACATATACACACATATACATACATATACACACATATACACACATATACACACATATACACACATATACACACATATACACACATATACACACATATACACACATATACACACATACACACACATATACACACATATACATACATATACACACATATACACACATATACACACATATACACACATATACACACATATACACACATATACACACATATACACACATATACACACATATACACACATATACACACATAACCACACATATACACACATATACACACATATACACACATATACACACATATACACACATATACACACATATACACACATATACATACATATACACACTATACACACATATACACACATATACACACATATACACACATATACACACATATACACACATATACACACATATACACACATATACACACATATACACACATATACACACATATACACACATATACACACATATACACACATATACACACATATGCACACATATACACACGATATACACACATATACACACATATACACACATATACACACATATACACACATATACACACATATACACACATATACACACATATACACACATATACACACATATACACACATATACACACATATACACACATATACACACATATACACACATATACACACATATACACACATATACACACATATATACACACATATACACACATATACACACCTATACACACCTATACACACCTATACACACCTATACACACCTATACACACCTATACACACCTATACACACCTATACACACCTATACACACCTATACACACCTATACACACCTATACACACCTATACACACCTATACACACCTATACACACCTATACACACCTATACACACCTATACACACCTATACACACCTATACGCACCTATACGCACCTTATACACACAATACACATATACACACATATACACACATATACACACATATACACACATATACACACATATACACACATATACACACATATACACACATATACACACATATACACACATATACACACATATACACACATATACACACATATACACACATATACACACATATACACACATATACACACATATACACACATATACACACATATACACACATATACACACATATACACACATATACACACACATATACACACATATACACACATATACACACATATACACACATATACACACATATACACACACATACACACATATACACACATATACACACATATACACACATATACACACATATACACACATATACACACATATACACACATATACACACATATACAACACATATACACACATATACACACATATACACACATATACACACATATACACACATATACACACATATACACACATATACACACATATACACACATATACACACATATACACACATATACACACATATACACACATATACACACATATACACACATATACACACATATACTCACATATACACACATATACACACATATACACACATATACACACATATACACACATATACACACATACACACATATACACACATATACACACCTATACACACCTATACACACCTATACACACCTATACACTACCTATACACACCTATACACACCTATACACACCTATACACACCTATACACACCTATACACACCTATACACACCTATACACACCTATACACACCTATACACACCTATACACACCTATACACACCTATACGCACCTATACGCACCTATACACACATATACACACATATACACACATATACACACATATACACACATATACACACATATACACACATATACACACATATACACACATATACACACATAAACACACATATACACACATATATACACATATACACACATATACACACATATACACACATATACACACATATACACACATATACACACATATACACACATATACACACATATACGCACATATTACACACATATACACACATATACACACATATACACACATATACACACACACATACACACACATACACACATATACACACATATACACACATATACACACATATACACACATATACACACATATACACACATATACACACATATACACACATATACACACATATACACACATATACACACATGTACACACATATACACACATAGACACACATAGAGCACACATAGACACACATAGACACACATAGAGCACACATAGACACACATAGACACACATAGACACACATATACACACATATACACACATAGACACACATAGACACACATAGACACACATAGACACACATAGACACACATAGACACACATACACACACATATACACACATATACACACATATACACACATATACACACATATACAAACATATACACACATCTACACACATATACACACATATATACACATATACACACATATACACACATATACACACATATACACACATATACACACATATACACACATATACACACATATACACACATATACACACATATACACACATATACACACATATACACACATACACACACATATACACACTTATACATACATATACACACATACCACACATATACACACATATACACACATATACACACATATACACACATATACACACATATACACACATATACACACATATACACACATATACACACATATACACACATATACACACATATACACACATATACACCATATACACACATATACACACATATACACACATATACACACATATACATACATATACACACATATACACACATATACACACATATACACACATATACACACATATACACACATATACACACATATACACACATATACACACATATACACACATATACACACATATACACACATATACACACATATACACACATATACACACATATACACACATATACACACATATGCACACATATACACACATATACACACATATACACACATATACACACATATACACACATATACACACATATACACACATATACACACATATACACACATATACACACATATACACACATATACACACATATACACACATATACACACATATACACACATATACACACATATACACACATATACACACATATACACACATATACACACATATACACACATATACACACATATACACACATATACACACATATACACACATATACACACATATACACACATATACAAACATATACACACATATATACACACATATACACACATATACACACATATACACACCTATACACACCTATACCACCTATACACACCTATACACACCTATACACACCTATACACACCTATACACACCTATACACACCTATACACACCTATACACACCTATACACACCTATACACACCTATACACACCTATACACACCTATACACACCTATACACACCTATACATACCTATACACACCTATACACACCTATACACACCTATACACACCTATACACACCTATACACACCTATACGCACCTATACGCACCTATACACACATATACACACATATACACACATATACACACATATACACACATATACACACATATCCACACATATCCACACATATACACACATATACACACATATACACACATATACACACATATACACACATATACACACATATACACACATATATACACATATACACACATATACACACATATACACACATATACACACATATACACACATATACACACATATACACACATATACACACATATACACACATATACACACATATACACACATATACACACATATACACACATATACACACATATACACACATATACACACATATACACACATATACACACATATACACACATATACACACATATACACACATATACACACATATACACACATATACACACATATACACACATATACACACATATACACACATATACACACATATACACACATATACACACACATACACACATATACACACATATACACACATATACACACATATACACACATATACACACATAAACACATATACACACACATACACACATATACACACATATACACACATATACACACATATACACACACATACACATACATACACACATATACACACATATACACACATATACACACATATACACACATATACACACATATACACACATATACACACATATACACACATATACACACATATACACACATATACACACATATACACACATATACACACATATACACACATATTCACACATATACACACATATACACACATATACACACATATACACACATATACACACATATACACACATATACACACATATACACACATATACACACATATACACACATATACACACATATACACACATATACACACATATACACGCATATACACACATATACACACATATACACACATATACACACATATACACACATATACACACATATACACACCTATACACACATATACACACATATACACACCTATACACACCTATACACACCTTTACACACCTATACACACCTATGCACACCTATACACACCTATACACACCTATACACACCTATAGACACCTATACGCACCTATACACACCTATACGCACCTATACGCACCTATACGCACCTATACGCACCTATACGCACCTATACACACCTATACACACCTATACACACATATACACACATATACACACATATACACACATATACACACATATACACACATATACACACATATACACACATATACACACATATACACACATATACACACATATACACACATATACACACATATACACACATATACACACATATACACACATATACACACATATACACACATATACACACATATACACACATATACACACATATACACACATATACACACATATACACACATATACACACATATACACACACATACACACATATACACACATATACACACATATACACACATATACACACATATACACACATATACACACATATACACACATATACACACATATACACACATATACACACATATACAGACATATACACACATATACACACATATACACACATACACACACATATACACACATATACACACATATACACACATATACACACATATACACACATAGACACACATAGACACACATAGACACACATAGACACACATAGACACACATAGACACACATAGACACACATATACACACATATACATACATATACACACATATACACACATATACACACATATACACACATATACACACATCTACACACATATACACACATATATACACATATACACACATATACACACATATACACACATATACACACATATACACACATATACACACATATACACACATATACACACATATACACACATATACACACATATACACACATATACACACATACACACACATATACACACATATACACACATATACACACATATACACACATATACACACATATACACACATATACACACATATACACACATACACACACATATACACACATATACACACATATACACACATATACACACATATACACACATATACACACATATACACACATATACACACATATACACACATATACACACATATACACACATATACACACATATACACACATATACACACATATACACACATATACATACATATACACACATATACACACATATACACACATATACACACATATACACACATATACACACATATACACACATATACACACATATACACACATATACACACATATACACACATATACACACATATACACACATATACACACATATACACACATATACACACATATACACACATATACACACATATACACACATATACACACATATACACACATATATACACATATACACACATATACACACATATACACACATATACACACATATACACACATATACACACATATACACACATATACACACATATACACACATATACACACATATACACACATATACACACATATACACACATATACACACATATACACACATATACACACATATACACACATATACACACATATACACACATATACACACATATACACACATATACACACATATACACACATATACACACATATACACACATATACACACATATACACACATATACACACATATACACACATATACACACATATACACACATATACACACATATACACACATATACACACAAATACACACATATACACACATATACACACATATACACACATATACACACATATACACACATATACACACATATACACACATATACACACATATACACACATATACACACATATACACACATATACACACATATACACACATATACACACATATACACACATATACACACATATACACACATATACACACACATACACACATATACACACATATACACACCTATACACACATATACACACATATACACACATATACACACATATACACACATATACACACATATACACACATATACACACATATACACACATATACACACATATACACACATATACACACATATACACACATATACACACATATACACACATATACACACATATACACACATATACACACATATACACACATATACACACATATACACACATATACACACATATACACACATATACTCACATATACACACATATACACACATATACACACATATACACACATATACACACATATACACACATACACACATATACACACATATACACACATATACACACCTATACACACCTATACACACCTATACATACCTATACACACCTATACACACCTATACACACCTATACACACCTATACACACCTATACACACCTATACACACCTATACACACCTATACACACCTATACACACCTATACACACCTATACACACCTATACGCACCTATACGCACCTATACACACATATACACACATATACACACATATACACACATATACACACATATACACACATATACACACATATACACACATATACACACATATACACACATATACACACAGATATACACATATACACACATATACACACATATACACACATATACACACATATACACACATATACACACATATACACACATATACACACATATACGCACATATACACACATATACACACATATACACACATATACACACATATACACACACACATACACACACATACACACATATACACACATATACACACATATACACACATATACACACATATACACACATATACACACATATACACACATATACACACATATACACACATATACACACATATACACACATGTACACACATATACACACATAGACACACATAGACACACATAGACACACATAGACACACATAGACACACATAGACACACATAGACACACATAGACACACATATACACACATATACACACATAGACACACATAGACACACATAGACACACATAGACACACATAGACACACATAGACACACATACACACACATATACACACATATACACACATATACACACATATACACACATATACAAACATATACACACATCTACACACATATACACACATATATACACATATACACACATATACACACATATACATACATATACACACATATACACACATATACACACATATACACACATATACACACATATACACACATATACACACATATACACACATATACACACATACACACACATATACACACATATACATACATATACACACATATACACACATATACACACATATACACACATATACACACATATACACACATATACACACATATACACACATATACACACATATACACACATATACACACATATACACACATATACACACATATACACACATATACACACATATACACACATATACACACATATACACACATATACACACATATACATACATATACACACATATACACACATATACACACATATACACACATATACACACATATACACACATATACACACATATACACACATATACACACATATACACACATATACACACATATACACACATATACACACATATACACACATATACACACATATACACACATATACACACATATGCACACATATACACACATATACACACATATACACACATATACACACATATACACACATATACACACATATACACACATATACACACATATACACACATATACACACATATACACACATATACACACATATACACACATATACACACATATACACACATATACACACATATACACACATATACACACATATACACACATATATACACACATATACACACATATACACACCTATACACACCTATACACACCTATACACACCTATACACACCTATACACACCTATACACACCTATACACACCTATACACACCTATACACACCTATACACACCTATACACACCTATACACACCTATACACACCTATACACACCTATACACACCTATACACACCTATACACACCTATACACACCTATACACACCTATACGCACCTATACGCACCTATACACACATATACACACATATACACACATATACACACATATACACACATATACACACATATACACACATATACACACATATACACACATATACACACATATACACACATATACACACATATACACACATATACACACATATACACACATATACACACATATACACACATATACACACATATACACACATATACACACATATACACACATATACACACATATACACACATATACACACATATACACACATATACACACATATACACACATATACACACATATACACACATATACACACACATACACACATATACACACATATACACACCTATACACACATATACACACATATACACACATATACACACATATACACACATATACACACATATACACACATATACACACATATACACACATATACACACATATACACACATATACACACATATACACACATATACACACATATACACACATATACACACATATACACACATATACACACATATACACACATATACACACATATACACACATATACACACATATACACACATATACTCACATATACACACATATACACACATATACACACATATACACACATATACACACATATACACACATACACACATATACACACATATACACACATATACACACCTATACACACCTATACACACCTATACATACCTATACACACCTATACACACCTATACACACCTATACACACCTATACACACCTATACACACCTATACACACCTATACACACCTATACACACCTATACACACCTATACACACCTATACACACCTATACGCACCTATACGCACCTATACACACATATACACACATATACACACATATACACACATATACACACATATACACACATATACACACATATACACACATATACACACATATACACACATATACACACATATACACACATATATACACATATACACACATATACACACATATACACAGCATATACACACATATACACACATATACACACATATACACACATATACACACATATACGCACATATACACACATATACACACATATACACACATATACACACATATACACACACACACATACACACACATACACACATATACACACATATACACACATATACACACATATACACACATATACACACATATACACACATATACACACATATACACACATATACACACATATACACACATATACACACATGTACACACATATACACACATAGACACACATAGACACACATAGACACACATAGACACACATAGACACACATAGACACACATAGACACACATAGACACACATATAGCACACATATACACACATAGACACACATAGACACACATAGACACACATAGACACACATAGACACACATAGACACACATACACACACATATACACACATATACACACATATACACACATATACACACATATACAAACATATACACACATCTACACACATATACACACATATATACACATATACACACATATACACACATATACACACATATACACACATATACACACATATACACACATATACACACATATACACACATATACACACATATACACACATATACACACATATACACACATACCACACACATATACACACATATACATACATATACACACATATACACACATATACACACATATACACACATATACACACATATACACACATATACACACATATACACACATATACACACATATACACACATATACACACATATACACACATATACACACATATACACACATATACACACATATACACACATATACACACATATACACACATATACACACATATACATACATATACACACATATACACACATATACACACATATACCACACATATACACACATATACACACATATACACACATATACACACATATACACACATATACACACATATACACATATACACACATATACACACATATACACACATATACACACATATACACACATATACACACATATGCACACATATACACACATATACACACATATACACACATATACACACATATACACACATATACACACATATACACACATATACACACATATACACACATATACACACATATACACACATATACACACATATACACACATATACACACATAGACACACATATACACACATATACACACATATACACACATATACACACATATACACACATATATACACACATATACACACATATACACACCTATACACACCTATACACACCTATACACACCTATACACACCTATACACACCTATACACACCTATACACACCTATACCACACCTATACACCACCTATACACACCTATACACACCTATACACACCTATACACACCTATACACAACCTATACACACCTATACACACCTATACACACCTATACACACCTATACACACCTATACGCACCTATACGCACCTATACACACCCTATACACACATATACACACATATACACACATATACACACAATACACACATATACACACATATACACACATATACACACATATACACACATATACACACATATACACACATATACACACATATACACACATATACACACATATACACACATATATACACATATACACACATATACACACATATACACACATATACACACATATACACACATATACACACATATACACACATATACACACATATACACACATATACACACATATACACACATATACACACATATACACACATATACACACATATACACACATATACACACATATACACACATATACACACATATACACACATATACACACATATACACACATATACACACATATACACACATATACACACATATACACACATATACACACACATACACACATATACACACATATACACACATATACACACATATACACACATATACACACATATACACACATAGACACACATAGACACACATAGACACACATAGACACACATAGACACACATAGACACACATAGACACACATAGACACACATAGACACACATATACACACATAGACACACATAGACACACATAGACACACATATACACACAGACACACATATACACACATATACACACATATACACACATATACAAACATATACACACATCTACACACATATACACACATATACACACATATACACACATATACACACATATACACACATATACACACATATACACACATATACACACATATACACACATATACACACATATACACACATATACACACATATACACACATATACACACATATACACTTATATACACACATATACACACATATACACACATATACACACATATACACACATATACACACATATACACACATATACACACATATACACACACATACACACATATACACACATATACACACATATACACACATATACACACATATACACACATATACACACATATACACACATATACACACATATACACACATATACACACATATACACACATATACACACATATACACACATATACACACATATACACACATATACACACATATACACACATATACACACATATACACACATATACACACATATACACACATATACACACATATACACACATATACACACATATACTCACATATACACACATATACACACATATACACACATATACACACATATACACACATATACACACATACACACATATACACACATATACACACATATACACACCTATACACACCTATACACACCTATACACACCTATACACACCTATACACACCTATACACACCTATACACACCTATACACACATATACACACATATACACACCTATACACACCTATACACACCTATACACACCTATACACACCTATACACACCTATGCACACCTATACGCACCTATACGCACCTATACACACATATACACACATATACACACATATACACACATATACACACATATACACACATATACACACATATACACACATATACACACATATACACACATATACACACATATACACACATATACACACATATGCACACATATATACACATATACACACATATACACACATATACACACATATACACACATATACACACATATACACACATATACACACATATACACACATATACACACATATACACACATATACACACATATACACACATATACACACATATATACACATTACACACATATACACACATATACACACATATACACACATATACACACATATACACACATATACACACATATACACACATATACACACATATACACACATATACACACATATACACACACATACACACACATACACACACATACACACATATACACACATATACACACATATACACACATATACACACATATACACACATATACACACATATACACACATATACACACATATACACACATATACACACATATACACACATATACACACATATACACACATAGACACACATAGACACACATAGACACACATAGATACACATAGACACACATAGACACACATAGACACACATAGACACACATATACACACATATACACACATATACACACCTATACACACCTATACACACCTATACACACCTATACACACCTATACACACCTATACACACCTATACGACACCTATACACACCTATACACACCTATACACACCTATACACACCTATATACACCTATACACACCTATACACACCTATACACACCTATACACACCTATACACACCTATACACACCTATACACACCTATACACACCTATACACACCTATACACACCTATACACACCTATACGCACCTATACGCACCTAGACACACATATACACACATATACACACATATACACACATATACACACATATACACACATATACACACATATACACACATATACACACATATACACACATATACACACATATACACACATATACACACATATACACACATATATACACATATACACACATATACACACATATACACACATATACACACACATACACACATATACACACATATACACACATATACACACATATACACACATATACACACATATACACACATATACACACATATACACACATATACACACATATACACACATGATACACACATATACACACATATACACACATATACACACATATACACACATATACACACATATACACACATATACACACATATACACACATATACACACATATACACACATATACACACATATACACAAATATACACACATATACACACATATACACACATATACACACATATACACACATAGACACACATAGACACACATAGACACACATAGACACACATAGACACACATAGACACACATAGACACACATAGACACACATAGACACAAATAGACACACATAGACACACATAGACACACATAGACACACATATACACACAGACACACATATACACACATATACACACATATACACACATATACAAACATATACACACATCTACACACATATACACACATATACACACATATACACACATATACACACATATACACACATATACACACATATACACACATATACACACATATACACACATATACACACATATACACACATATACAACACACATATACACACATATACACTTATATACACACATATACAGCACATATACACACATATACACACATATACACACATATACACACATATACACACATATACACACATATACACACATATACACACATATACACACATATACACACATATACACACATATACACACATATACACACATATACACACATATACACACATATACACACATATGCACACATATACACACATATACACACATATACACACATATACACACATATACACACATATACACACATATACACACATATACACACATATACTCACATATACACACATATACACACATATACACACATATACACACATATACACACATATACACACATACACACATATACACACATACACACATATACACACATATACACACATATACACACTATACACACCTATACACACCTATACATACCTATACACACCTATACACACCTATACACACCTATACACACCTATACACACCTATACACACCTATACACACCTATACACACCTATACACACCTATACACACCTATACACACCTATAACACACCTATACGCACCTATACGCACCTATACACACATATACACACATATACACACATATACACACATATACACACATATACACACATATACACACATATACACACATATACACACATATACACACATATACACACATATACACACATATACACACATATATACACATATACACACATATACACACATATACACACATATACAAACATATACACACATATACACACATATACACACATATACACACATATACACACATATACACACATATACACACATATACACACAATACACACACATACACACACATACACACATATACACACATATACACACATATACACACATATACACACATATACACACATATACACACATATACACACATATACACACATATACACACATATACACACATATACACACATAGACACACATAGACACACATAGACACACATAGACACACATAGACACACATAGACACACATAGACACACATAGACACACATAGACACACATAGACACACATAGACACACATAGACACACATAGACACACATAGACACACATAGACACACATAGACACACATACACACACATATACACACATATACACACATATACACACATATACACACATATACAAACATATACACACATCTACACACATATACACACATATATACACATATACACACATATACACACATATACACACATATACACACATATACACACATATACACACATATACACACATATACACACATATACACACATATACACACATACACACATATACACACATACACACACATATACACACATATACATACATATACACACATATACACACATATACACACATATACACACATATACACACATATACACACATACACACACATACACACACATATACACACATATACACACATATACACACATATACACACATATACACACATATACACACATATACACACATATACACACATATACACACATATACACACATATACACACATATACACACATATACACACATATACACACATATACACACATATACACACATATACATACATATACACACATATACACACATATACACACATATACACACATATACACACATATACACACATATACACACATATACACACATACACACACATATACACACATATACACACATATACACACATATACACACATATACACACATATAAACACATATACACACATATACACACATATACACACATATACACACATATACACACATATACACACATATACACACATATACACACATATACACACATATATACACACATATACACACATATATACACACATATACACACATATACACACATATACACACCTATACACACCTATACACACCTATACACACCGATACACACCTATACACACCTATACACACCTATACACACCTATACACACCTATACACACCTATACACACCTATACACACCTATACACACCTATACACACCTATACACACCTATACACACCTATACACACCTATACATACCTATACACACCTATACACACCTATACACACCTATACACACCTATACACACCTATACACACCTACACGCACCTATACGCACCTATACACACATATACACACATATACACACATATACACACATATACACACATATACACACATATACACACATATACACACATATACACACATATACACACATATACACACATATACACACATATACACACATATACACACATATATACACATATACACACATATACACACATATACACACATATACACACATATACACACATATACACACATATACACACATATACACACATATACACACATATACACACATATACACACATATACACACATATACACACATATACACACATATACACACATATACACACATATACACACATATACACACATATACACACATATACACACATATACACACATATACACACATATACACACATATACACACATATACACACATATACACACATATACACACATATACACACATATACACACACATACACACATATACACACATATACACACATATACACACATATACACACATATACACACATAAACACATATACACACACATACACACATATACACACATATACACACATATACACACATATACACACACATACACATACATACACACATATACACACATATACACACATATACACACATATACACACATATACACACATATACACACATATACACACATATACACACATATACACACATATACACACATATACACACATATACACACATATACACACATATACACACATATACACACATATACACACATATACACACATATACACACATATACACACATATACACACATATACACACATATACACACATATACACACATATACACACATATACACACACATACACACATATACACACATATACACACATATACACGCATATACACACATATACACACATATACACACATATACACACATATACAGACATATACACACATATACACACCTATACACACATATACACACATATACACACCTATACACACCTATACACACCTTTACACACCTATACACACCTATGCACACCTATACACACCTATACACACCTATACACACCTATACACACCTATACGCACCTATACACACCTATACGCACCTATACGCACCTATACGCACCTATACGCACCTATACGCACCTATACACACCTATACACACCTATACACACATATACACACATATACACACATATACACACATATACACACATATACACACATATACACACATATACACACATATACACACATATACACACATATACACACATATACACACATATACACACATATACACACATATACACACATATACACACATATACACACATATACACACATATACACACATATACACACATATACACACATATACACACATATACACACATATACACACATATACACACATATACACACATATACACACATATACACACATATACACACACATACACACATATACACACATATACACACATATACACACATATACACACATATACACACATATACACACATATACACACATATACACACATATACACACATATACAGACATATACAGACATATACACACATATGCACACATATACACACATATACACACATATACACACATATACACACATATACACACATATACACACATATACACACATAGACACACATAGACACACATAGACACACATAGACACACATAGACACACATAGACACACATAGACACACATATACACACATATACATACATATACACACATATACACACATATACACACATATACAAACATATACACACATCTACACACATATACACACATATATACACATATACACACATATACACACATATACACACACATACACACATATACACACATATACACACATATACACACATATACACACATATACACACATATACACACATATACACACATATACACACATACACACATATACACACATATACACACATATACACACATATACACACATATACACACATATACACACATATACACACATATACACACATACACACACATACACACACATATACACACATATACACACATATACACACATATACACACATATACACACATATACACACATATACACACATATACACACATATACACACATATACACACATATACACAAATATACACACATATACACACATATACACACATATACACACATATACATACATATACACACATATACACACATATACACACATATACACACATATACACACATATACACACATATACACACATATACACACATATACACACATATACCCACATATACACACATATACACACATATACACACATATACACACATATACACACATATACACACATATACACACATATACACACATATACACACATATACACACATATACACACATATACACACATATACACACATATACACACATATACACACATATACACACATATACACACATATACACACATATACACACATATACACACATATACACACATATACACACATATACACACATATACACACATATACACACATATACACACATATACACACATATACACACATATACACACATATACACACATATACACACATATACACACATATACACACATATATACACACATATACACACATATACACACCTATACACACCTATACACACCTATACACACCTATACACACCTATACACACCTATACACACCTATACACACCTATACACACCTATACACACCTATACACACCTATACACACCTATACACACCTATACACACCTATACACACCTATACACACCTATACACACCTTTACACACCTATACACACCTATGCACACCTATACACACCTATACACACCTATACACACCTATACACACCTATACGCACCTATACACACCTATACGCACCTATACGCACCTATACGCACCTATACGCACCTATACACACCTATACACACCTATACACACATATACACACACATATACACACATATACACACATATACACACATATACACACATATGCACACATATACACACATATACACATATACACACATATACACACATATACACACATATACACACATATACACACATATACACACATATACACACATATACACACATATACACACATATACACACATATACACACATATACACACATATACACACATATACACACATATACACACATATACACACATATACACACATATACACACATATACACACATATACACACATATACACACATATACACACATATACGCACATATACACACATATACACACATATACACACATATACACACACATACACACATATACACACATATAAACACCTATACACACATATACACACATATACACACATATACACACATATACACACATATACACACATATACACACATATACACACATATACACACATATACACACATATACACACATATACACACATATACACACATATACACACATATACACACATATACACACATATACACACATATACACACATATACACACATATACACACATATACACACATATACACACATATACACACATATACTCACATATACACACATATACACACATATACACACATATACACACATATACACACATATACACACATACACACATATACACACATATACACACATATACACACCTATACACACCTATACACACCTATACATACCTATACACACCTATACACACCTATACACACCTATACACACCTATACACACCTATACACACCTATACACACCTATACACACCTATACACACCTATACACACCTATACACACCTATACACACCTATACGCACCTATACGCACCTATACACACATATACACACATATACACACATATACACACATATACACACATATACACACATATACACACATATACACACATATACACACATATACACACATATACACACATATACACACATATATACACATATACACACATATACACACATATACACACATATACACACATATACACACATATACACACATATACACACATATACACACATATACACACATATACACACATATACACACATATACACACATATACACACATATACACACACATACACACACATACACACATATACACACATATACACACATATACACACATATACACACATATACACACATATACACACATATACACACATATACACACATATACACACATATACACACATAGACACACATAGACACACATAGACACACATAGACACACATAGACACACATAGACACACATAGACACACATAGACACACATAGACACACATAGACACACATATACACACATTTACACACATAGACACACATAGACACACATAGACACACATAGACACACATAGACACACATAGACACACATACACACACATATACACACATATACACACATATACACACATATACACACATATACAAACATATACACACATCTACACACATATACACACATATATACACATATACACACATATACACACATATACACACATATACACACATATACACACATATACACACATATACACACATATACACACATATACACACATATTCACACATATACACACATATACACACATACACACACATATACACACATATACATACATATACACACATATACACACATATACACACATATACACACATATACACACATATACACACATATACACACATATACACACATATACACACATATACACACATATACACACATATACACACAAATACACACATATACACACATATACACACATATACACACATATACACACATATACATACATATACACACATATACACACATATACACACATATACACACATATACACACATATACACACATATACACACATATACACACATATACACACATATACACACATATACACACATATACACACATATACACACATATACACACATATACACACATATACACACATATACACACATATGCACACATATACACACATATACACACATATACACACATATACACACATATACACACATATACACACATATACACACATATACACACATATACACACATATACACACATATACACACATATACACACATATACACACATATACACACATATACACACATATACACACATATACACACATATACACACATATACACACATATACACACATATACACACATATACACACATATACACACATATATACACACATATACACACATATACACACCTATACACACCTATACACACCTATACACACCTATACACACCTATACACACCTATACACACCTATACACACCTATACACACCTATACACACCTATACACACCTATACACACCTATACACACCTATATACACCTATACACACCTATACACACCTATACACACCTATACACACCTATACACACCTATACACACCTATACACACCTATACACACCTATACACACCTATACACACCTATACACACCTATACGCACCTATACGCACCTAGACACACATATACACACATATACACACATATACACACATATACACACATATACACACATATACACACATATACACACATATACACACATATACACACATATACACACATATACACACATATACACACATATACACACATATATACACATATACACACATATACACACATATACACACATATACACACACATACACACATATACACACATATACACACATATACACACATATACACACATATACACACATATACACACATATACACACATATACACACATATACACACATATACACACATATACACACATATACACACATATACACACATATACACACATATACACACATATACACACATATACACACATATACACACATATACACACATATACACACATATACACACATATACACACATATACACAAATATACACACATATACACACATATACACACATATACACACATATACACACATAGACACACATAGACACACATAGACACACATAGACACACATAGACACACATAGACACACATAGACACACATAGACACACATAGACACAAATAGACACACATAGACACACATAGACACACATAGACACACATATACACACAGACACACATATACACACATATACACACATATACACACATATACAAACATATACACACATCTACACACATATACACACATATACACACATATACACACATATACACACATATACACACATATACACACATATACACACATATACACACATATACACACATATACACACATATACACACATATACACACATATACACACATATACACTTATATACACACATATACACACATATACACACATATACACACATATACACACATATACACACATATACACACATATACACACATATGCACACATATACACACATATACACACACATACACACATATACACACATATACACACATATACACACATATACACACATATACACACATATACACACATATACACACATATACACACATATACACACATATACACACATATACACACATATACACACATATACACACATATACACACATATACACACATATACACACATATACACACATATACACACATATACACACATATACACACATATACACACATATACACACATATACACACATATACACACATATACACACATATACTCACATATACACACATATACACACATATACACACATATACACACATATACACACATATACACACATACACACATATACACACATATACACACATATACACACCTATACACACCTATACACACCTATACACACCTATACACACCTATACACACCTATACACACCTATACACACCTATACACACATATACACACTTATACACACCTATACACACCTATACACACCTATACACACCTATACACACCTATACACACCTATACACACCTATACGCACCTATACGCACCTATACACACATATACACACATATACACACATATACACACATATACACACATATACACACATATACACACATATACACACATATACACACATATACACACATATACACACATATACACACATATACACACATATGCACACATATATACACATATACACACATATACACACATATACACACATATACACACATATACACACATATACACACATATACACACATATACACACATATACACACATATACACACATATACACACATATACACACATATACACAGATATACACACACATACACACACATACACACATATACACACATATACACACATATACACACATATACACACATATACACACATATACACACATATACACACATATACACACATATACACACATATACACACATATACACACATATACACACATATACACACATAGACACACATAGACACACATATACACACATAGACACACATAGACACACATAGACACACATAGACACACATATACACACATAGACACACATATACACACATAAACACACATAGACACACATAGACACACATAGACACACATAGACACACATATACACACATATACACACATATACACACATATACACACATATACACACATATACACACATATACAAACATATACACACATATACACACATATATACACATATACACACATATACACACACATACACACATATACACACATATACACACATATACACACATATACACACATATACACACATATACACACATATACACACATATACACACATATACAAACATACACACACATATACACACATATACACACATATACACACATATACACACATATACACACATATACACACATATACACACATATACACACATATACACACATATACACACATACACACACATATACACACATATACACACATATACACACATATACACACATATACACACATATACACACATATACACACATATACACACATATACACACATATACACACATATACACACATATACACACATATACACACATATACACACATATACACACATATACACACATATACACACATATACATACATATACACACATATACACACATATACACACATATACACACATATACACACATATACACACATATACACACATATACACACATATACACACATATACACAAATATACACACATATACACACATATACACACATATACACACATATACACACATATACACACATATACACACATATACACACATATACACACATATACACACATATACACACATATACACACATATACATACATATACACACATATACACACATATACACATATATACACACAAATACACACATATACACACATATACACACATATACACACATATACACACATATACACACATATACACACATATACACACATATACTCACATATACACACATATACACACATATACACACATATACACACATATACACACATATACACACATACACACATATACACACATATACACACATATACACACCAATAAACACCTATACACACCTATACACACCTATACACACCTATACACACCTATACACACCTATACACACCTATACACACCTATACACACCTATACACACCTATACACACCTATACACACCTATACACACCTATACACACCTATACACACCTATACACACCTATACGCACCTATACGCACCTATACACACATATACACACATATACACACATATACACACATATACACACATATACACACATATACACACATATACACACATATACACACATATACACACATATACACACATATACACACATATATACACATATACACACATATACACACATATACACACATATACACACATATACACACATATACACACATATACACACATATACACACATATACACACATATACACACATATACACACATATACACACATATACACACATATACACACACATACACACACATACACACATATACACACATATACACACATATACACACATATACACACATATACACACATATACACACATATACACACATATACACACATATACACACATATACACACATATACACACATATACACATATATACACACATATACACACATAGACACACATAGACACACATAGACACACATAGACACACATAGACACACATAGACACACATAGACACACATAGACACACATAGACACACATAGACACACATAGACACACATATACACACATATACACACATATACACACATATACACACATATACACACCTATACACACATATACACACATATACACACATATACACACATATACACACATATACAAACATATACACACATATACACACATATACACACATATACACACATATACACACATATACACACATATACACACATATACACACATATACACACATATACACACATATACACACATATACACACATATACACACATATACACACATATACACACATATACACACATATATACACACATATACACACATATACACACATATACACACCTATACACACGTATACACACCTATACACACCTATACACACCTATACACACCTATACACACCTATACACACCTATACACACCTATACACACCTATACACACCTATACACACCTATACACACCTATACACACCTATACACACCTATACACACCTATACACACCTATACACACCTATACACACCTATACACACCTATACACACCTATACACACCTATACACACCTATACACACCTATACACACCTATACACACTTATACGCACCTATACGCACCTATACACACATATACACACATATACACACATATACACACATATACACACATATACACACATATACACACATATACACACATATACACACATATACACACATATACACACATATACACACATATACACACATATACACACATATACACACATATACACACATATACACACATATACACACATATACACACATATACACACATATACACACATATACACACATATACACACATATACACACATATACACACATATACACACATATACACACATATACACACATATACACACATATACACACATATACACGCATATACACACATATACACACATATACACACATATACACACATATACACACATATACACACATATACACACCTATACACACCTATACACACATATACACACCTATACACACCTATACACACCCATACACACCTATACACACCTATACACACCTATACACACCTATACACACCTATACACACCTATACACACCTATACACACCTATACACACCTATACACACATATACACACCTATACACACCTATACACACCTATACACACCTATACACACCTATACACACCTTTACACACCTATACACACCTATGCACACCTATGCACACCTATACACACCTATACACACCTATACACACCTATACGCACCTATACACACCTATACGCACCTATACGCACCTATACGCACCTATACACACATATACACACATATACACACATATACACACATATACACACATATACACACATATACACACATATACACACATATACACACATATACACACATATACACACATATACACACATATACACACATATACACACATATACACACATATACACACATATACACACATATACACACCTATACACACCTATACACACATATATACACCTATACACACCTATACACACCCATACACACCTATACACACCTATACACACCTATACACACCTATACACACCTATACACACCTATACACACCTATACACACCTATACACACCTATACACACATATACACACCTATACACACCTATACACACCTATACACACCTATACACACCTATACACACCTTTACACACCTATACACACCTATGCACACCTATGCACACCTATACACACCTATACACACCTATACACACCTATACACACCTATACACACCTATACACACCTATACACACCTATACACACCTATACACTCCTATACACACCTTTACACACATATACCCACCTATGCACACCTATACACACCTATACACACCTATACACACCTATACACACCTATACGCACCTATACACACCTATACGCACCTATACGCACCTATACGCACCTATACGCACCTATACGCACCTATACGCACCTATACACACCTATACACACATATACACACATATACACACATATACACACATATACACACATATACACACATATACACACATATACACACATATACACACATATACACACATATACACACATATACACACATATACACACATATACACACATATACACACATATACACACATATACACACATATACACACATATACACACATATACACACATATACACACATATACACACATATACACACATATACACACATATACACACATATACACACATATACACACATATACACACATATACACACATATACACACACATACACACAATACACACATATACACACATATACACACATATACACACATATACACACATATACACACATATACACACATATACACACATATACACACATATACACACATATACACACATATACACACATATACACACATATACACACATATACACACATATACACACATATACACACATATACACACATATACACACATATACTCACATATACACACATATAAACACATATACACACATATACACACATATACACACATATACACACATATACACACATATACACACATATACACACCTATACACACCTATACACACCTATACACACCTATACACACCTATACACACCTATACACACCTATACACACCTATACACACCTATACACACCTATACACACCTATACACACCTATACACACCTATACACACCTATACACACCTATACACACCTATACACACCTATACACACCTATGCACACCTATACACACCTATACACACCTATACACACCTATACACACCTATACACACCTATACACACCTATACGCACCTATACGCACCTATACGCACCTATACACACATATACACACATATACACACATATACACACATATACACACATATACACACATATACACACATATACACACATATACACACATATACACACATATACACACATATATACACATCTACACACATATACACACATATACACACATATACACACATATACACACATATACACACATATACACACATATACACACATATACACACATATACACACATATACACACATATACACACATATACACACACATACACACACATACACACATATACACACA